>JAWNNO010000496.1:0-12120 GCA_035044985.1 Lordiphosa fenestrarum
AAATCAAAAACACTAACAAAATACACAGCACAGACGCCGCAATAATAAAATTTGCTAAATTAGCAATGTTAAGATGCACAACTGAAAATAAAAGCACAAACCGATAGCGGGCAATGTTAATAAAATTAATTACGTTAGATTTGCGACAAAATTGGCACGTTAAACAACACAAGAAATTAATTGTTGCGGAGCACAAAAAAACACGTCAATTACTCACAGAGTCTCTCTCTTCTCAAATAAACAAATAAACAAATAAACAAATAAACAAATAAACAAATAAACAAATAAACAAATAAACAAATAAACAAATAAACAAATAAACAAATAAACAAATAAACAAATAAACAAATAAACAAATAAACAAATAAACAAATAAACAAATAAACAAATAAACAAATAAACAAATAAACAAATAAACAAATAAACAAATAAACAAATAAACAAATAAACAAATAAACAAATAAACAAATAAACAAATAAACAAATAAACAAATAAACAAATAAACAAATAAACAAATAAACAAATAAACAAATAAACAAATAAAACAAATAAACAAATAAACAAATAAACAAATAAACAAATAAACAAATAAACAAATAAACAAATAAACAAATAAACAAATAAACAAATAAACAAATAAACAAATAAACAAATAAACAAATAAACAAATAAACAAATAAACAAATAAACAAATAAACAAATAAACAAATAAACAAATAAACAAATAAACAAATAAACAAATAAACAAATAAACAAATAAACAAATAAACAAATAAACAAATAAACAAATAAACAAATAAACAAATAAACAAATAAACAAATAAACAAATAAACAAATAAACAAATAAACAAATAAACAAATAAACAAATAAACAAATAAACAAATAAACAAATAAACAAATAAACAAATAAACAAATAAACAAATAAACAAATAAACAAATAAACAAATAAACAAATAAACAAATAAACAAATAAACAAATAAACTGCCATCAACAATCTACGGTGACACCCGCAAGCAAACTTGAACAACAGAGGGCGCTGCAGACCGTTATTAATAGGTGCCAAAACCAGCCGTTAAATTTAAGCTTGAATTTTAAAAAAGGGCTTTTGCGATGGACACAACCATACTTTTGGGCGGATCGGAGCAAACGCCAAAGAGACCACGAGGTGTACCTGAGCCTACACTGTTTGATGTCATCAAGGCTATACAGGAGACTAGATCTGAGCTGGGGTCAGTTGCTACTAAAATGGCGACAAAGGAGGACATCGGAAACCTTGCAGCAGAAGTGAATGGACAGGTGCAGGCGCTACGCATGGAGAACGAAAATCTCAAAATGGAAGTAGCGAAGCTTCAAAAGGACAGAGAGGCAGATCGAATGGAGCTAAACAAGATCTCTGAGCAGTTAAAGCGAGCAAACATCGTCATCAAAGGGCTCCCGAAAGATGCAGAACCGCTATTGGAGATAAGTAAACTCTGCAAAGATAAGCTAGGATTAAGAGACATTAAAATTAAAAACACCAGGAGAATTTATGAGAGACAAAACAAAATCGGAGTGGTAGTAGAATTAGAGACTCCCGAGATGGTAGAAGTCGTTCTAAAAAATACGAAAAAGCTAGCAGGAACACAAATTAATATGGAGAGAGATTTGACTACAGAAAGACAAAGATTTAAGCAGGCATAGTCTTACTTAAAAAGGCGAATTATGACAATTGACCAATCTCAGAAAATCTTAGTAAGAAACGATAGTATTAAAATAGGAAATAATTGGATGAATTTTAATAGAAATAATATACTTATGTGCAAGGGACAGCCAGCAGAAAATATTATTCGGAACTTATACCCAAAAAAGATGGAAAATTTTGACTTTTCGTTTGAATCATTGGTCAATTATAGTGATCCAAAAAACTCAGCACCCCTACACAACAAAATTTAAAATCGTTAGATTTAAGTAAAGAAGTAATGGAAAAGAGTATCAGTATTAGGAATCAAATTAAAAAACCAAGCGCGCTCCAACTGAAAATATTATCATACAACGTACACAGCTTAGGGGACAAAACACTTTTTAACGAATTCTTTGATTTTCTCAAAAAGTTTGATATATTCTTATTACTCGAAACTCATCTAGAATCGAAACATATTGGTCAGTACGAAAAGTATTTTAGCGGATTTCAACTGCATTGGCAATCGGCGACGCGATGCTCCCAATATGGTAGAGCCAGCGGAGGAAGTCTGTATGCTATTAAAAATGACATTGCAAGGACTGGAATTACTCATTGCTTTGTGCAAGCAGATGGGATAGATGTTTGTGAAGTCAAGATGGGTAAAACTGTTGCTAGTATAATTCCTTTGTATTTAAATGGTAAAAATTGGATTCACCAATTTGAAGTACTCACAAATAGTTGTCTACAAAACGACTTCTTAAATCCCATAGTAATAGGGGACCTGAATATACGGATAGGAGAACTACAAGCAAGTGTGGATGAAAATATCGGAACTGAAACGAAAGTTAGTACTACTGAGAGAAAATCAAAAGACAAAATTTTAAATAAGAATGGAAATGACTTCATACAATTCTGTAATAATATTGGACTTGTAATCTTAAACGGATGTACAACGACTGACAGTCAGGGAGACTTTACATATGTAAGTAGTGTAGGACAATCTGTTAACGACATATGCGCGGTAAGCCAAGACTTAACTAACTTAGTATATGACTTTTTAATAGAGGAAAAACCATGGTCAGATCACATGCCCATAGTTCTCATACTGCAAGGGAAAGTCGAAGAAAACAATGACTCGCAATCACGGCATAACACAAAACTATTGCCAAAGCTGAAATGGATAAACGATAAAAAACAGCAATTCAATGATATATTGAAGTTGAAACTACAAAATAAAAAGAAGGAAAGGCACGATCTGTCTACAGAGAATCTTATAAATATAATTAAAGAAGCTGCACCATCTAGGCATAATGAATGCAATAAGTCCCTTAACAAAAAATCGCCCTGGTATAATTGGGGATGTCAAAATTCTAGAGAAAAGGTTTTCTCGTCATTAAGGAAATTTAAAAAGACAAATCGAACAGAAGATAAGAAAATATATTTGCATGCGCAATCAAAATATAATGAAGTTTGTAAGAGTGCCAAAAGAGACTACTTTAGTAAAATTTAAACGAAAATCAACTCAGTGCAAGACAGCAAGGACTGGTGGGCGTTTGTAAAGGAATTGCGAAATGGTGAACGTAGGCCGGAAATCGAGGTAGATCCTATTTTACTATTGCAGCACTTTAAAGAGCTTCTAAATCCAGTGCAGTATTCGGAAGATATCCATTATGCACCAAACACGATAGCAGACGAATCTTTGGACGGCCCATTTACTGTGAGCGAAATTAAATCAATGTTACAGAAGACTAAAAACGAAAAAGCTCCAGGATTGGATAGGGTCCCCTACGAGTTCTTTAAAAATGCTAATGATTCATTTCTAGCAGAGTTAGCATTAACATTCACGGCACTATATGATAGGGGGCAGGTCGATGCTGCTTTTGAAACTAGCGTTCTCCTTCCCATTTTCAAAAAAGGAGACAAAACGCAAGCTTCGAATTATAGAGGGATATCGCTTATGAACTCAGTAGCTATAATTATGATGGGAATGCTAACAGACAGATTTACAAATTGGACAGATGAGAATAAAGTACTTAACGAATACCAAGCAGGGTTTAGACGAAAATATTCAACTATTGATGACATTTTTAATTTATCAACAATTGTGCACTACATGTTTAGTAAGGAGAAAAAAGTATTTGCATTCTTTTTAGATTTTAAAGCAGCTTTTGACAAAGTACCCAGACAGCTTCTAATCTATAAACTACACAATATGGGAGTGCCGTCAAAATTAGTCACTTTCCTGGAAGACACATACCGACAATTAATCTCGGTAATATGGACAGGAGAGACAATATCGGAGCCATTCGAAACCCAATCAGGTGTGAAGCAGGGTTGTCTTATGTCGCCATTACTATTTACGCTTTACTTAAACGACTTACACGACTACTTAGGAGACGGACTTTACATGTACGACATGAATATAAGACTACTACTTTATGCTGACGACATAGTGATAGTAGCAGACGACGTAAAAAAGTTGCAGTTGATGATTAATAAACTAGAGCATTACTGTGATATTTGGAATGTGGAAGTAAACTTAGAAAAGTCTAAAATAATGTTTTTTAGGAGAGGTGGTCGACTAGCAGAGGCAGAGAAGTGGCAATATAAAGGTGCACTAATAGATATAGTTTCAGAATACAACTATCTTGGAGTAGTGCTAACACCAAAAATGGTTTTTAAAAAACACTTGGAAAAAAGAAACGAATCGGCAAGATGTAGTATTAACGCAACGTGGAAAACCCTTTTAATGAAAAATGACATAAGTTTGACAGCAAAATGGAAACTGTATTTGGCTGTATGTAGATCAATCCAGAGCTACGCAGCACAAGTTTGGGGACACGGAATGTTTGATGAGGTAGATATAGTGCAAACTTTCTTCCTAAAGCGTATACTTAAATTGCCTCAAAATGCCCCAACATACTGTCTAATGCTTGAAACCGTACTTCCCCATAGCCATATGTATACACTTGAACTACACCTGAAATATATTCAGAAAACACTATTTGACTATGACGAAAACAGACTACCGAATAAGTTGGCTAAAAACGCAATAAACAATAATATATACTGAAGTAAAATTATAAACACGTTAGGAGAACAATTTGGTATATCTTTCAACGATATTAACAATAAGGAAATCTGGGGGATAAAGACGGACAACATACTTCGCCGAATGGAAGAGTGGAATACACAAAAAATTTACGAAAAATGTATGAACTTCTCCAGAATATATAAAAGTCTCGACCATAGCATAGGAAGAAGTTATTTTAATGACAATTATAATAGTACTAAGATAATGTGGATTTTTAAATCGAGGTGCAGTCTTATATGTATGTATACCTAAATGGACTTCACAAACGAAATTGTTCCATTTGTAACAGGAATGAAGTGGAGAGTATTTCTCATTTTATAGCAAATTACCCAATTTATAAACGAATCCGCCATAGATGTTTCGGAAAATAGACCCTAAGTCATGACGAAATAGTAGATGTTTTGAATGGAGTAGATGATGAAAATTGGAAAAACTTAGTTTTTTTCCCTACTGATGCTCTTAAATATAGAAATTTAATTATAAATGAATTTATGTAATTAACTCAATTCCCGACAGACGGCCAAGCAGGTCAATGTCGTAGTCTTTTGTTCAGTGTTTCTTTTGAATTTTATTGTAATTTAGAGATAATAAATATTATAATAAATGAATAAAAGAATAATCTAATCTAATATAATCTAGAAAGATCTAGATCTAGAAAGTCATTGGTTCCAAACGCATTTATTATAAGAAACGAGAAAGCTAAGCTAGTTTTTATACCCTTGCAAGTGATTGCTTAAATATTTTCAAAAAATACTCTATTTCCCATTTTCCGACCGATCGTTTGTATGAGAGCTATATGATATAGTCATCCGATTTTCCAAAAATTTGTAAAATTATGTGAAAGCACGTGAAACAAACAAATACAAGATTGCAGGATGCTACCAATAAAAACAAAAAAGTTTTTCTAACTAAGACTGTTTTTCAGATCTATCTTTTGTATGGCAGCTATACCATATAGTTGTCCGATTTTAATAAAACTTGGTAGGATTATAAAATAACATAGAAAACCTACGATTACAAAGTTTGGAGACGTTTCCATTAAAAAGAAAAAAGTTTTTCATTCTAAAACTAGTTTTCCGACCGATTGTTCCTATGGGAGCTATGAGATATAGTCATCCGATCCAGCCGGTTCCGACACATTAGTAGTGTGCAGCAAAAAGAAGACTCTGTGTAAAATTTCAGCTCGATAGCTTTAAAACTGAGAGACTAGTTCGCGTAGAAGCAGACAGACAGACAGACGGACGGACAAAGCTCAATCGACTCAGCTCGTCACCCTGATCAAGAATTTATATAGTTTATGGGGTCGGAAATGAATATTTCTATGCGTTGCAAACTTCTGGGCAAAATTATAATACCCTTTGCAAGGGTATACCAATGTCTATTTGTTAGAAAATATATTTCTATTTTGTAGAAATGTTTTTCTTGAAAATGTTGTTGCCTACCAAATGGCAAATGTTAAGAAAGGCTCTTTCTAAAAATTGTTGAAGCTCTTTCTTAATAAAAGGGCGACTTATTATTAAGAAAGATTTTTTTTTTAGAAAAGACACATCTGAAAACCAGAAAATCGACTCGTCGCTCTCTTCTCTCTCTCTCTCTCTACAACAGCGTATGTGTATCAATTGGCGCGGAGGGCATTTTGTTTTCGTTCTTTGCTCTGACATAACGGTTATTCTAGAAGCAATCGAAGCAAAACTGCCGCTGCACGTTCGCTTTGCCGGCGTTGATTTCGTTTGATTTTGGTGCATTGACAGTGACAGAGCTATGGAGATTTTGTTAAGGGAAGGGAGGAAGCACATGTGTTACATATGTATATATGTAGAAGTGTTTTTGTAAGTGGCTGACTTAGAGTATTCTATACATGTGTCTAAATTCATTTCAGAGCTTAATTTTTCGGAAAAGAGTCTAATTAGCCTGCCTTGGCAACAGTTAAGGCAAAAAATTCCAAGATCGTTGGTCGGCCAAGCAGTAATCTTTTACTGCAAGAGTGGAAACGGCAAGAAAGTAAATATGCATACACACATACATAACAAACACTTGCATGTTCGTGAGTTTGTGTATACGCACAATGGGTGACCTTCATTTCGTGAGATCGAAGGAGTCGGAATGCTCATGTTACTGATGACTTGGTTTCTTCGGTACGTTAGGCCCTGTTCTAGGCTGTGACGTATAATTATATTTCTTAAATCTAATAATATATAATATATGATATAATAATCTAATAATTATTTTCTTATTAATTCAGGTGAAGAGCTGGATCCCAAGAAGCTTTGGCTTCAGCTGAACATGGAACCCAAGGAGGACGAAGAGCACTAACAAATTCTTAGGTCAGATGCTAGTCCAAGCTCTATAAACAAAGAATTTCCGTCTTTTTTTTTGTCAATCCGTGAACAAACTATTCTCAGAGATGGTAGAAGCTGAGGTTTTTTAGAAGTTTGGGCCATCCATTTCTTATACATTATTTCGTCATTATTAATTAAAATGTGTCTTCAATATTCTCATTTCTTACAAAACTCTGAGGTCGAGTCAATATTATATAGTAAATCAAAGCGCTTGGTTAGTTATTTTGCGATGACCTTAAGCAAGTTTTTCCGAAAATTGAAAATATAACTTGCTATGCTTACATTAAACTTCGAAGTATACTTTATAAAAGAGGATTTGTTGTATGTTTCTTTGTACCCGATGAAAGTTTTGAAGCTTACGAAATCAAGTAAATTGGTAAAGTGTAAAATTACGTTTGCTTTGTATGTGTCGAAATCGAGACAATTTATTGTAGTCATATAACTTTAGCTATAAACAACTTAAGTAATTAGAAATGAAGTTCTTAAATCTCTGTAATATTAATTGACCACCAATACAATATCTCACATTGGAAAGTTACAGTAACCTTAAGCCAAAAAGTTATTTTTAAAGAAAATGGGATAAGGCGAAAATAAATAATAAAATTAATTTATACATTTTTTTGGTTTTATTTTTCGTTTCAGCATTTAAATCATTTTGCATTTGGAAATGATATTTATGGATTGTGAAAATTCCAATAAGTATTTTTACTGGGTTACAGTTACTAAATTAGAGACGCGGTAATAGTGAGCCTACTTGCTAGCTGGTGCCAAATAACGTCAAGACAACTCCTTCGTTTCAAGACATTTATTCAACTGCCGCTGCAGCCGCATAACCTTTTCTTATAGTATAATTCAAATGTTGCCCAACGAACATGTTGACAAGCAATGGCAGTATAAGAGAGGGTCTTCAATGACAGTTTCAGTTTTATCCAGCATCTCTTACATTTACTTTAAGTATCTACATCTATGTTTTACAAACTATCTATATTAACAATAAGGATTTAACAGATTGTAAATAAATAAAATCATAAGATCCATAAATTTATTTCTAATGTAGAGAAAAATATCAACACAAAATTAAAAAAAAAATAGAGGAAAGTAAACTTCGACTGGGCCGAAGTTTGTATACCCTTGCAGCACGTTTTCTAACTAATTTGAAGGACATATCCACTGAAAACAAATAAGTTATTCCCAATAAGACTATTTTTCTGACTCTACTTTTGCATGACAGCTATACTATATAGTCAAATATCCACCACTCCACGATCCAATACAAGATCCCATACATTTATCATAATCTAACACTTGAGTAGTAATCAAACACACACACACAAATAAACTCTAACACTTGAGTTGTAACTAGACACACACACACAAACCCAAAAATCCAAACACATAAATTTCCATATTTTTGGTGACAATAACAATTCGGGCGGCTCAGACATAAACACAAAAACTCAAGCATAAACATCCGCTCCAATCGTTATTCCCACCAAGAACAAAACGCTGATGCAGCTCAAATTATCGGCTGATGCAATCCACTCTCAAATTATGAAATGAGAAAAGAGAGAAAAGCTTTTTGATCTTGACTCCCAAAAAGCTATTAGCCGATGTTTGCTAAGCAGCAGCTGCAGAACCACACATTGAGGTTTACTTGACATCGCAACCGCGACACATCTTAGTTCTTAAGATTGTACTACTTCAAAACATAAATTGTCAATAATTAATAAAGAAATTATATTTTTTTATTTAAACCGAACCATTGACTTCTCATTGGCGCAGCCGGTAGGATAAGTCTGACGGTTTGTGAACACTAACAAAGAAAATACTAAACGTTGTATACTTGTCCGCACAAGAACCCGAGTGAAATAAAATCAAAGTCGTCGTAGCCCGCTTAAACCTACAAAGTGTAACCGCTAATCGTGACGCGCAAAAATTTTCATAATTAAAGCCCGCTTAAAACAAAGTGTTACCGCTACAAAGTTATATGAAAATTAAAATTGATTTTTAAACTCGCACACCAAAATCCTTTCACAATTGAAACCCGCTTAAATTCTAGTGTGACCGCTACAAAGTTATGTGAAAAAGCAAGTCGATTTTTTTAATAAACATTAAAAATCGCCAATCTTACCCCAAAAGAAACATCACCAACAAGTGAACAATCTAAACAAAAAATCCCCAAAAAACCATTCAACATGCCAGACCCAACACCAACATCCGCATCAACATCAGCACCAGCAGTAGCACACGTACTACTGCTATCAGAGCAGCATTTAAGCCAAGCTCTTGGACAAATTAGGCAGGTGCCTACTTTCACTGGATCATCAGAAGACTTGTGCGCATTCATAAGACGGGTCGACTTCATTATGCAACTATACCCAACGAGAGATGCTCGACAACACACGTACTATTCTGGGCAATCGAAATGCAAATTTCTGGAGACGCCCAACGAGTTTCCCAACTATCAGCAGCTAGCAACTGGGCAGCACTCAAAAGCGCACTCATCGACGCTTTCAAGGTCCAGACCCCATTTGAAGAACTTCTAAGACGTCTATACAACCCTCAATTTAACGGAAGCATCCGTAAGATTGTCGAAGAATTAGAATATAAGTCATTTGTTATTTCAAGTAAACTAACTTTGGAAGACAATACACTGAACACACACATCTACACTAATGGAATGAACAACAAAATTAAAGACGGTATAATGAAAAAACTTCCTGACAGGTTATTTATGACCCTGGCGAGACATGACATAACCTCAGTATTAAAATTGAAACAGGTAGCTCAGCAAGAAGGTGTTTTTGAAAACAATTTTTCCGATCGAACAAAATCGAACCATGTAAATGGTCAATCAACCTCCAAAGGTTACAACAATCAGAAAAATAATGACAATCGTGGAAATAAGGGAAATTATTCTCAAAATTTCAATCAACGTCAGACTAATAATCAAAATCAAAATCAGAATCGTGCTGACTCTAATCAGCAAATGCATCAAGAATTTAAACAAAAACTAAGCAAGGTAGAGTCCAGAATCCTATCAGTTTTCAACAAAACCAAAATCATTCTACTGCCCCTAATCCACCCGTAAAATGGCAACGCGAAAGTGGAAGTGGCCATCAAAAAACTGATATTTCCGAAAATTTTCATCAAGCAGCCTCGGAAACGGAAGAGGAAGAAGAAGAAGAGGCACAAACCCATACATAAACTTGATTTTTAACAATAAAATCTTAAAATGTGTAATAAATACAGGTTCATCTATTAACTTAATGACAAAGAACAATTTAAATTTTCGAAAACAACCAGCTTCAAGTAAATAGTATGTACTATGTAATGGTATAGTAAAATTAAAACACAGTATATACCTAAAACCCAGAAAACTTTGCCCTACACATCAAACATTTTACTTGCATAATTTGTCCAATAATTATGACATGTTACTTGGTCGAAAATTCTTAGAAGATACTAAAGCAATAATCGATCATGGTACTAAAACAGTACTAATAAACAACCTCCCATTCTCCATGAAATATAAACATGAAGAAGTAAAGGAAATTTCGGACGAGACCGCATATGAATGCCTCGATCCACCACAAACAGAAAACGAACACACAGTGTTCGCAATTAACAATCAGTTACACGAAAGTAACGAATATCGTTTAGAACACCTAAACGAAGAGGAGAAAAAGGAACTCACTAAAGTTCTTTTTGAATTTAGTGACATCCAGTACAAAGAAGGTGAAAATTTGACCTTTACTAGTACTATTAAACACGTAATAAAAACAAAACATGAAGAACCTATTTATAGGAAACCTTATAAGTATTTCCAGGCTTTTGACGAAGAAGTCGAAAAACAAATTAAAGATATGCTTTCACAAGGCATGATCAGAAAATCCAATTCACCATTTTGCTCGCCTATTTGGATAGTTCCAAAAAAGCTAGATGCATCAGGAAGAAAGAAATACCGAGTAGTCAACGACTACCGCGATGTGAACGAAAATACCATAAGTGACAAATATCCAATCCCAATACTTGACAAACTAGGCAAATGACAATATTTTACAACAATCGATCTCGCGAAAGGATTCCATCAAATCCAAATGGAAGAAGAATCAATCCTCAAAACTGCATTGTCGACTAAAAATGGACATTATGAGTATACTCGAATGCCATTCGGTCTGAAAAACGCACCAGCAACTTTCCAACGTTGCATGAACAACCTGTTAGAAGATCTAATCTATAAAGATTGTCTTGTATACATGGATGATATAATAGTGTTTTCCACTTCATTGGAAGAAAATTTATTATCATTAAAGAAAGTGTCCATGAAATTAAGGCAAGCTAATCTCAAGCTTCAGCTTGATAAATGTGAATTTCTTAAATAGGTATTATAATTCCTTGGTCATATCATAACCACTGAGGGTATCAAACCCAACCCCACCAAAATTCACGCCATTGAAAAATTCCCAATTCCAAAAACAACTAAGGAAATTAAATCTTTCTTAGGCCTCTGCGGTTTCTATCGCAAATTTATCCCAAACTTTGCTAAGATAGCAAAATCTTTAACACTCAAATTAAAAAAAGGATCGAAAATCAATATTAAAGACACAGACTATGTTTTAGCATTTGAAAAACTAAAAATGCTTATAATGTCAGACCCAATACTGACATACCCAAACTTCGAAAATCCTTTTACCCTAACTACAGATGCTAGAAATATTGCCATAGGTGCAGTATTATCTCAAGATCATAAACCAATATGCTTTGCCAGCAGAACTTTGAACGAACACGAAGTCAATTATTCCGCAATAGAAAAAGAACTCCTTGCTATTGTCTGGGCAAGCCGACAAAAACCCTCTAACTGAACCCTCCACGAGGGTGTCGGCTGGGCAATGGACACTGTATGCACCTCGGCTTAAAGCGGGTAATACATAGTGTCTCTTGCTCGTCTTACACCTAGAAAATGCAGTGTCCAGCTAAGGTGATGGCCAACACTACCACAACAGCACAATGTTGGGATAT
>JAWNNO010000501.1:0-10739 GCA_035044985.1 Lordiphosa fenestrarum
TTTCTTCTTCTTCTTCTTCTTCTTCTCTTCTTTCTTCTTCTTCTATCTTATACTGTTTCTTCTCTCTTTCATCCCTCTTTCTTGTTTTCTATCGGATTTCTATCGGAATTCTATAGGATTTCTATAGGATTTCTTTTGGGTTTCTATCGGATTTCTATCTCTCTTTCTATAATCTACTTTCTTATTTCTGACTTCTTTTTTATGTCTATCGTCTTTCTTTTTATCTCATTCGATCTTTTTTTTCTTTTTTCTATATTCTACCGTTTCCTTTAAATATTCATTTCTACTTTCTTTCTTCCTTACTCATTCTTTTTCTCTTTTTCTCTCTTTATCTTTCCTGTAGAATGAATAATTAAGACTTAACCTGAAGAACCACAAATCACACCACAAAATCACAAAAAAAACAGAAGACGCAACTGGCCCTTAAGAGGAAGCAAATGCATAAGAACGAATAAAACTAAAAGCTTCAGAAAGATTTCTCTATCTCAGTAAAGTCCATCTTTTCTACCAGAGGCTTCTCTAGCAAGTAAGCTTCTTTAAAATGATCTCATCATGACTAAGCAAACACCTTTAATAAATTATGAAAATCGTTCAGACATTTTATGTTGGCTGCCATTTCGCACCATTTGTTACGGGTGGCTAAAATCAACACACAAAAAATAATTCCATACTTTTGCGCGTATATGAAAAACCCCGCCCTATGCCCACCAGACCAAACCAAACAAAAAAATCACTTTCAGCTGCAAAAAGAACAGGCGAAAAAAAGTCGAGGACAAATCATAACAAAAGGCAAAGGAAAACTGGCCAACAGCAAAATATTTGCCGTTTTAATTTGTATTGTGAAACGGCGAAGTAGTAAACGGAGAAGCAGAAAGCCTGTTAAAGTCTAAAGGGAATGTTAGGTAAAAGAGTTTTCTGATGATTGTAATAAGAATTTTCATTGTGTGCTGCTTAGCACGGAATTTACGACGAATTAAATGTTATGTCTGTGAGCTGTTGTAATTAAGTTGGCCGCCATAAAGCACTAATAAGACAGAACATGTGTGCCAAGAGGGGATTAAGGAGCATTATAAAATGAGAGAATTTACACACGTGCAGGTATTATTTAACAACTGAATCTTTGACAGCTCAACTTACTAACCTATAGATCACCGTTTTCCCCATGCGTTTACAATTCTCCATCTTTCTATTTCGAATTTCGTGCAAACATTTCGGGCATAATTTATCATGCCCCAGAGAATTCATGACCAAGAACCAAGACGACGGCAACTGCGACGACAGCGACATTTATCAAGCTCCAGTGTGCAACACAGCAAGGATGAACGTGCAACTTGCTATTCTGTACATCTATTTGGCAAAAGTTTATGCAATTTACTGAATGAAAATTTCAAGCTGCACACAAATTTTAAATGTAAATCGAGGACTTTTACAATACTCTCTCTCTCGCTTTCTCTCGCCCGTCCTTTCACCATATTTTCTCGTCCCCACTCAATTTCGAAAATTGCAATCGCAATTGCAATTGATTTGAAAGACAGTTCTTTTCTTTGGTGAGCATTTTAAATTACACGGAGAATTAATAGACGAGCCAAGCGGGTGTGCAGCAATTTGCAGTGGTTGTCAGGTAATGGAAATGCAATGGAATGGAGGGAATGTTAATGCCTGAAGGCTGACTATCAATCAAGGTCACAAATGAAATAAATTATGCAGATGACATGGCGCTCTGACCACTAAAAACTGTTCATTTTGTTGCCTCATTGAACACGTATATTGAATTAATCTTAGTAATTGAAATTAATTATTTAATTGAGCAGCAAGTCAAATGTCTGTGTCCTGTTTCTTGAAGTTAGAATGTTAAGTAAACTAGGTTAGTTTCTTTAAGTGCTTTATCTTAAAAGGAAATGGTTTGACTTGTTTAACTAATTTCGTAAATTGCACATAAAACTTTCTTAGATCTTTAAAAATTTTACCTCAAGTAATAAACACATTTTGCCAACACGTGCACATGCCACATACTATACAATTACCATGAGTTTGTGCGCCTTAACTTCAGACCTATTTATCTGGATTAATATGCTATTTTATTTTCAAAAAAGACAAGAACAACAATACGTAGATTTTTATTTAAAATGCGCAGGGAAGCAAACCGGTTCTGAACCGAACCGAACCGCTTATTCCAGCTGGTGAACCGAACCGCAAACCGAACCGGCTTCCTTTAAGAATTGCTGAACCAAACCGAAAACCACAAATAAAAACGGTTCGGTTCGGTTCAGTTCTCTGACGAGTTTTAAGACGGGACTCGCTTTCCTCTAGCCAATGATACTTATTAATTTGGGAATTTGAATCGTTTCCCTAAGATAATTTTTCTACATTTCGTTTGACTCTCTAATTTCTTACCGATGCCGGAACTTTTAAGGATGACTTGACGAAAATTTAAGAACAAGTTATCTTGCAAGTCTTCTGTAATTGCCCTCCGATCTCTTAATATACATATCATCAATCTACATTCTTTCATCTAGTGGACAATATTTGGAATTTTCTGTAATATTTCTTCACCTTAATTCAATCCTAACCAGGGGAGTTTTTACACTTTTCTATTCTAATCTTTTCTAGCCGACATTCTCTGTTTTCGAAGATCGTTCCTCAAGGAACATATAGACGAATCCTTTGAATCCGCACATCTTCTAAGGATTTTAAAGATATTCACATGGATTATAGGAATTCAATTTGAAAGTGTGCAAAAGTCACATGACAATAGAAATCATAATGTACCTTTGTGAACCACTGAACCGAACCGGAACCGCGGTTCAGTCAGCTCAAAAAAACCATGTAATGAACCGAACCGGCGGTTCAGAAACTGTCTGAACCACTGAACCGAACCAGTCTTTATATTCGAGTGGTTTGCATCCCTGAAAATGCGTGCCATTTACTGGTTGGCTATTGAAGCCTGATTACAATCTTTTACCCTGGACGGTCATCGTTCGTCGTTTCGACGACGCTGGTTTATATTTTTCTGTTGTTTATTGTTTAAACAAGCATAGTCGAATCGATAAGCGATAAACTTTCGGTCGATAAATGGCAAAAGACTGGAACAATTTTTTTGATTTTGTTTTTTCCTTAAACTAGATGGCCCGACGTACAGCCTATCAATGAATGTAGGGATACCTTTAAGTTTAAACTAATTCATGAATTTTATTTAACATAATTAAATGAACAATTTATTAGGTTCATTAGTACAGAACAGACATTTGCTTTGAAGGAGCTATGCATTTCGCTGCATGGGTTGATCCTTTTCAGAGTAGTACCTTGTGATAAATATGAATGAATTAGTAACCGCTTTGCCAACACGTGCACATGCCACGTACCATAAGAACAGTACACATTTTAATAATTCGGCCTTGTGATTTGGTATTCGATATGGTGAATGTAAGGTAAGTCGGAATTTGAATTTGTTTTAACTCATAGAGCACATTGGTTGGCATCAACGGAATCCTCTGAGTATCGCCAAATAAATCACATTGATCTTCAGTTTTCTTATCACTAAACGCTTTATATAGCATACTTTTGGTAGGTTTACAATTCGAAGCATGATGATTAAACCAACCTTTCGTGTTAAATTGAATGGTGGGTGGTAAATATGGGCCTGTCAAAAAAAAAAGAGAGCTCAGATAGCCTTCTACTCATGCAGCTTCTCAAATATTTTTGTGCTTCTTAGATTGACTATAGAACCTGTCAGCGATCTCATACGAGAAACTTTAATAAGATATCAAAGAAGTGAAAATACAGCTTAAGTAATAAAAATTTCTCAGAAATTTTTGTCACGGTCGCCAAAGTTTTTAGAATATTAAATAAGCTCAATTATATTAACTTCTGCTGAGCTAAGTTAATTTGCATCAAGTTATACTTACAAAATATATTTGAATCTAACAGTAAAAACATGTAGCATACTTTTTAGGGCTTATAAAACGACCTTCGTTCTTTGTGTTTGCTGATTCATTCAAGCCGCATAATTGAGGATGAGCAAAAGGCAGAAAGCAACGTTAAGAGAGAGAAAGAGAGAGAGTGGAAAACGTTTGACAGTTTTTTTTTTTTTTGTGTCTTTGTGTTTACGGCTGAGCGTGCACTTAGACAGTCGCACATCCCATACAACATCCTACATGTCCTTCACCCCAAAAAGAAAAAACTATGCTCACATATGCTTAGAGCTACAAAGAGAAAAGAGGGGGAGGCAAGTGAAAATGTTTTGCCATACTTTGTACAGTTTTTTACATACAAATATGTCATTCACACAGAATTTGATGGCAATTAAAACTAATCCTTTAGATTGTGGTTAAATATCAAGTTGGTTTGCTGGTCTAAGAAATAGCACTGCAGGCAACTGCCCAAAGTTTTTGTAAACTATGTGAACTGCATTTGCAATGCGGCAGAGATGGAATGGAGAGAACAAGAAAAGCAAGTAAAGCATGTACAAAAAGTTTCCTGACTTTTCAAGGATCATCTAAGAGTTGTTGGTGTTGAATATTTGCTACATTATTAGGCATTTCGCAACCATTACTTATACGCCATGTGGCCTGCTCGTTAGCCTCCGTCTGCTGGTAATGCCAGAATAAATTCATAACTCAATCGTAAATCATATATTTTTGTTTTGTTTTTTTTTTTTTGTTGCCAAAAAGGTAAACACAATGTCACTTAGAAGAACCATCCGCAGAAGCCAAAACCCAGTGGAAAAGTTGATGTATGTTTTTACATCCCTCCCACTTTTCTAGCACCCTTTGACAGTAACATGCAACTGCACTGCAGCATGACAAACAGAAAGCAAACAAAAAAAATTGCCTTTTAGTTTTTCCACCTCTCTCGGTCTATATTTCCATTTCTCTCCCTCTCTCTGAGCATGTACGTGACAGTTGACTTGTTGTTTTTTTTTTTTTTTTTTTTTGGGTCAACTATCGACTGGCATTTGAGCCTTTCAAGCTGTCAACGGCAAAAAAAAAGGGCACTGAAACTTGTGGAAAGTGGAGAAACGAATCCCCTCAAGTGTAGTAAAATTTGTTTTTCAATTGCCATATGATTCCAAAGAAAGTCTGAATTATGGAAATGTGAAATGAAAGACAAACATTTGATTACCTTTTTGCTGTCCTTTCATTATACTCACACACTTGCAAATAATTGGGCACAGGCAACCAAAACCGCATTTGAATGGCAGCCAGACCCATGTGTGTTTCTGTGCTTCATGTTAGGACATTTCCGGCAAACCGCAAAATATGTAGAACACAAAACAGTTTTGCAAAATGCACTAAATGCAGCAACCCGAACAATGCCCTCAGATGCAATAAACATAACCACCAAAATAATGTTCATCTGCCTTATTATTGTCAACAATTCGTTTGGAAAATGTTAAAAACAATTGGCAATTGAATTCAGGCGAGTGAAAGAGAATTTCTGCTTGAAATGAGCAATTCACTAAATTAAAATGAGATTTATTCTGTTTAGAGCTGATTATAGTTTGGTGGTACTATAATGATGGCATTTTAATTAAGTTCCATAGCTTTAAGCTAGTTTGGAAACTTTCTTCAAATCATTTCCGAGATAAGGTTTTGAACCAAATTTGTGTCGCTTCGAATTTCAAGTAAAACAAACACTTTGCCCACTTTGTGTGGCGTTATACTTAAATTTGATCAGTTATATACAAACTTTAGCAATTAAGGGGTTACATGGGTTTCGCGGCTTCAAAAAATTGTTGTTTTCTCTCTCTCTAGAATATTGTCCTAAAATTTCAAATCGATCCGAGTAATAGTTTTGGAGATACACTCTGAATAAGTTGAGCGCTCCAGGGTATGAAGGAGCAGCTGCTCGTCCAGTTAGCTAATAAATTGAAATCAGGGACTGTAATCCTTGAGTTCTGTTATAAAAATCGAAATTTAATGATAATTTGGGATTTTTATTTCATTATTTAAAAAAAAAATGATTAAATTTATTTAAAAAAAACAAGAAAGAAAGTCGGTCAAGCCCGACTATAACATACTCTGTACCAAGAAAATTTGTCTTTTGATCATAACTCGAAAACCGTTCATCCGATCTTCTTCATTTTTTTGGCGGATCGATAAGTTATCCTAATAACTAAATATGTCCAGAAGTCAAGCCATCTATCTTCAAAACTGTGGGAGATATGACGTTTTTTCTAAATTGCGGGGGCGGAAGGGGGCGTGGCCAAAATTAAAAATAAACTTGATCTGCCTGCAGACATAAGAAGCATATGTCCCATACATGTCAAACCTCTATCTCTTACCATCTCTGAGATCTGTGCGTTCATACGGACAGACAGACGGACAGACGGACAGACGGACAGACGGACGGACGGACAGACGGACAGACGGACATGGCTATATCGACTCGGCTGTTGATGCTGATCAAGAATATATATACTTTATGGGGTCAGAGATGCTTACTTCTGGATGTTACATACTTTTGCACAAACTTATAATACTCTATGTACCTACGGTACAGAGTATAAAAAAAAGATAAGCAATTAATCATACTAAATATTACATAAACGCCGATAACGTGTTGCGCATAAGAAATTGTGGCAAGTTTGATGCATATCCTTAGTAAGTGACTTAATTCGAGCCAATGAAAAAGATTTCCATGTTTGGAAACATACGAATATGCCCGAGAAGTTGACGAAAACAGTATCTGCGCCGCCGAGATAAAATCTTCAAGTGAGACTCGTGGAGCTAGGATTCGTGATAGATAGGAACAAAAGGATGACCTGGACATTGCAGCTGCAGCAGGTTCTTTATATTATGGCCCAGGAATCGATGACACCATGTACAGGGTTGCCCATATTCGACGGACCCATCTGGCAACGCCATAACTTTTGACAGAGATGTCAGATCGCTTAATGACATACCGCGTTTGAAGCGTCAGTCCAAGCAGATTTTTACCATGGAACAATACACGCCACGCGAGCGCTCTGAAATAGTTGAAATTTACATTCAACAGAACAAGTCAATTGTGAAAACTCAACGTGCTTTTAAAAAATTCAAAAATGTGAATAAGAAAACCGTAAATAAGCAAAATTGCCGTATTTACGCCACTGAAAATCCTCAGGAGATTCAAGAAGTGCCTCTTCATGACGAAAAAGTCACAGTTTGGTGCGGCGTTAGTGCGAAAACGGTCATTGGGCCGTTTTTCTTCGTCGAAAGCGTATGAGGCAGTTCTGGTTTCAACAAGACGGCGCTCCACCGCACACAAGTCGCATAACAATCGATTTTCTGAAGAAATTGTTTCCGGGCCGTTTGATGTCGAAAAGTGGTGATTTGGACTGGCCACCGCGTTCGCCCGATTTGACGCCGCCTGACTTCTTCTTGTGGGGATATTTGAAGTCAAAGGTTTACGTTAACAAGCCAAGGACCGTAGAAGAGCTCAAGGACAACATTCGTGAAGAAATAGCCGTTATTCCGGCCGAAATGTTGGCGAAAACGATGGAAAATGCTGCAAAAAGGGCACAATACGCCATCAACGCCAGAGGCGGCCATTTGAGAGATATCATGTTCAAAAATTGATGTAAACAAATCTACTTGGAACAAATTAAATGATTAAGATTGCCAACCGCCAAATTTTTATTTTTTTCTTTGATTTTTTAAAAAAAAACATGGGTCCGTCGAATATGGGCAACCCTGTATGTTAGAAAAAAAAATTCTAACCCGGTTTTATTGTTACTCAAAACTTTAAACGCGTTTTTCTCAAAACTGTGTTTTGAAAGTCGGTTGACAAGATTTCTCGAGAACTACTCAACCGATCTTGATGAAATTTTACACAGATTTTCGAGATACATTTTGACTTGGACGAAGGATTTGTTTTTTTGTTCAAATACAACTATTTCCCCAAAAAAAAAATACATCGAATTTTTAGTCAATTTTTCGTTTTTTTCGTTAAAACCTCTGCCAAAAATCCAATTTTCACTTTATTGTTTTTTCCTTCGTCCAAGTTCTAGTTTAAAGTCTTTTTGTTTTTGCACTTCAGATGATCCTCCTAGAAGATATGCTGTCAACGCGGATGCACCTTTTTGCCGAAGGCTCGCCGGAAATGACGTCAGAATGGCAGAGCTTTTGATATTTTGCTTCAAAAATTTCAGTGATTCCTCATTAAATGTGTATCCTTAAGACAATAAAAAGTTTGAACCAAATAATTCAGTTTTTATACTAAAAAAAAATTATTGAAAATATGCCGTTTTTTCCCCTACGAAACCCATGTAACCCCTTAAAGAATGTATTATAGTCGGGCTTGACCGACTTTCTTACTTATTTGAACCATATAAGCTAAGTGAGATTCGTCCTAACTTAATTCAAATTTTGCATTGTCTAAGAAATTCCGCACTTGAATTTCAGCCTGGACGCTCGGAATTAATTTTATGAGCTAAAAATCATCGTTCGTCGAATCGACGACTTCAAATTTGCATAATTAGTTTTTTATACAGTTTGTCCGGATTTGTTTGTAACTCATAGAAGGAAGCATCTTCGACCACATAAAGTATATATAGTATATTCTTGACCAGCATGACGAGTTGAGTTGATTTAGCCATGTCCGTTCTTCCATCAGTTTGAAAGCTATCTTCACCAAACTATTAGTAGAAATAAGCTGCACTTTTATTTATGTCTATAGCGTATAGCTGTCATAGAAACGATCGGTCGAGAAACTAATTATACTCTGTACCGAAGGTACATAGAGTATTATAAGTTTGTGCAAAAGTATGTAACATCCAGAAGTAAGCATATTCGACCCCATAAAGTATATATATTCTTGATCAGCATCAACAGCCGAGTCGATATAGCCATGTCCGTCTGTCCGTCTGTCCGTCCGTCCGTCTGTCCGTCTGTCCGTCTGTCTGTCTGTCCGTATGAACGCACAGATCTCAGAGATGGTAAGAGATAGAGGTTTGACATGTATGGGACATATGCTTCTTATGTCTGCAGGCAGATCAAGTTTATTTTCAATTTTGGCCACGCCCCCTCCCGCCCCCGCATTTAGAAAAAAAGTCATATCTCCCACAGTTTTGAAGATAGATGGCTTGTCCCTTCTGGACATATTTAGTTATTAGGATAACTTATCGATCCGCCAAAGAAATGAAGAAGATCGGATGAACGGTTTTCGATTTATGATCAAAAGA
Organism: Lordiphosa fenestrarum; assembly: GCA_035044985.1. Lineage (NCBI taxonomy): Eukaryota > Metazoa > Arthropoda > Insecta > Diptera > Drosophilidae > Lordiphosa > Lordiphosa fenestrarum. The sequence goes on from JAWNNO010000501.1 coordinate 9,164, forward strand.
CAATTTTTCTTGGTACAGAGTATGTTATAGTCGGGCTTGACCGACTTTCTTCTTGTTTTAGTAAGAAAAACTTTTTTGTTTTCAAAGAAAACGTCTCCAAACTTTGTATTTCTTAGTTTGCTATGTTTTCACATGAGACCACTAAGTTTGGTCGAAATCGGACATCTATATAGTATAGCTGTCATGGAAAAGTAGAGTCCGAAAAGTTGTCTTAGTGAGAAAAACTTTTTTGTTTTCAATGGCAATGTCCTTAAAATTGGCATTAATTTATTTCATATGCTTTCACACAGTTCTACAAAGTTTTGTCAGAATCGGATCACTATAGCATATAGCTGCAGTACGAATGATATGTTCTATTGAGAAAAACTTTTTTGTTTTAAATGGAATCGGCTCCAAATTTCTTACATGTTCGTTTGTTAGGCTTTTGAATGATTCCACTAAGTTTGGTCGAAATCGGACAACTATATAGTATAGCTCCCATAGAAAAGTAAGGTTCGAAAAGTAGTCTTAGTAAAATTTAATTTGCATTAAAGCATCCCCTGAAGTTTGCCGGTTGTCAGACACTATTAGTCTTAACGACATGATGCATCACTGAGCGCTAGTCCTGTCGTTAACGACTAACGACCGGTAATGCAACCCCATACCGATGGGTACGTTTTCCGGACACTCCCATACGAAATTGGTAAGGCAAATACTTGTCTGATGCTTGATCTGGTGGCAAGTGCTCACTACGAGGGGTTAGGGGATTCGTTAATGCCGCACCGGTGCAGCCGAACTACAGGGTCATTATGTATTGAATGTATTTAACTCTTAAAAGCAGGGATGCAAACCGGTTCTGAACCGAACCGAACCGCATATTCCAGCTAGTGAACCGAACCGCAAACTGAACCGGCTTCCTATCAGAATTGCTGAACCGAACCGAAAACCACAAAAGAAAACGGTTCGGTTCGGTTCAGCTTTCCCACGAGTTTTAGGTGGAATCGCTCTTCCCAATGTTTTTGATTAATTTGGGAGTTTAAATCGAAGATAATTTTTATACATAGGATGACTTGACACAAGTTTTTCAACTTGTAATACTGTAAGTCTTCTGCAATGGCCCGCCTATCACCTAATATTCCTGTCATCAATATGTCTTTTTCCTCTAGTAGACAATATTTTCAATTCAATCTTTTACCTTAATTCAATCTTAGACAGCAGAGTTTTTTTCGTATGATATGATTAATAGGGTATGTAAGATGCATTTTAGCTGACATTCTCTCTTTTCGAAGGGCATTCCTCTAGGAATTTATAGACGAATTCTGAAAGTCCGACATAATAATATGCACATTCTTCTAAAGATTTTAAAGATATTCAAATGGACTAGAAGAATTAAATTTCAAAAGTGTTCGATTAGTCACATTTTTACAGAAATTATAATATTTCTTTATGTACCTTTGTGAACCACTGAACCGAACCGAAACCTCGGTTCAGTTAGCTCCAAGAACCATGTACTGAACCGAACCGGCGGTTCAGAAATTCTGCGAACCACTGAACCGAACCAGTACTTATTTTCGAGTGGTTTGCATCCCTGCTTAAA
>JAWNNO010000503.1:0-37736 GCA_035044985.1 Lordiphosa fenestrarum
ATCTTGCTTTGGTGTTATTGTTGTTGTTTGAGGGTTTGAATGACGAGCAGCAGCAGTAATGATAGAGGTGAGGGCTTCTACTGAGTTTTCAATGTCTACTTCGCTGTTTATGGTCGGGCTCAGCTCGATGTGACTGCTGATATATTTTTTGTATTTGAGCCAGTTTGTCTTGTGTGAAGTCAGTCTCCGAGGATATTGTCTGATCTGAGGGCACTCCAGAAGGGTAAATATTATTGGAGAATGGTCTGACGACAAGTCTGCAAGGGCTTCTGCAGTTACCAGGTTTTGTGGAACTTTTCTAGTTATGGCAAAGTCTATTAGATCGGGTATTTTCTTTGGATCTGCTGGCCAGTATGTAGGCCCTCCCGGAGATACATAGTCGAGTTTGTTTGATGCGCGCGTGAGTACGTCGTAGAGTTGCTTCCCCTTGGGATTAGTCAGTCTGGAGCCCCAGTGGGGATGTTTCGTGTTATAGTCACCCGCAGCGAAGAAGCTTTGACCAAGTGTATTAAAGAAATCTAGGAATTGTTTTTCTGATATTGTAAATCGTGGGGGACAGTAAACCGCAGACAGAGTGATATTGCCTCGTTTAGATTCTACGCATATCGATGTGGCTTGTAGGTAGGTTTCCGAATATCCCGTTAGTGGATAATGTTTGATGCGGCTTCTGACTAGGATACCAGTTCCGCCATGGGCTTTACCATCTGGGTGATTTGTGCCGTAAAATGCATATCCCGATAATTGGAAATTATATCGGTCCGTCAGATGAGTTTCCGCAAGAAGCATTATGTCGATTTCATTGTCTTGGAGAAATTTGGATAACTCCACTTTGTGGCGAGGAATGCCACTTGCATTCCAGATTGATACTCTTAGGAGAGCCATTATTTGGGTTGTTGCGAAGCGAGCAGTTGAATGAGAAGGCCTTGCATTCTCATCTGTTCTTGCATTGCGTTTTGCATATACACCATAAAATCTTTCAGGGTTTGTTGTAACGATAGAAACATGGCTTCTAAGCTACTTTGGTTTGATGGTTGCTCCACATGTTTTGTTGTCAGAGTCGGCTCAGTTCGCGTTTCGTGCGAAATCGTTCCTTGTTTCAAGACGCTTGCGAAAGAAACGCCTTGGGTAGTAGTCGATGGGGCAAAAGACGATCTCGTAGCTTTTGTGAAGAAGACTCCAGGGGTCGATTGCGAGGGTGTATACGTATTAAGGTTTCCATTGGAACGAGCAAATTCCGTGCGCGTATTAATCCTGCTCTTTAGATCTTTGTATACTTGGCAACCTCTGTAGTTTGCGGTGTGGTTACCTCCACAGTTACTGCATTTTTTAACTGATGGATCCTCCTTGTTTGCGGGGCATGAGGCAGTATTGTGCAGCTCTCCGCATGCCACACAAACAGATCGCAGAGCGCAGTAGGACTTGGTGTGTCCAAATTCTTGGCAATTGGTACATTGCACTGGATTTGTGCGCTTGTGCGGTTCCTCTACAGTTACTCTGCGGTGCAATAAGTAAGGTTGTTTGCAGATGGGGTGCACTTCATTTTTGTTAGGAGCTATATCTTCCGGGCTCAGCTCAACTTTGAAAAGCGGTTGGGGTTCTTTGTCTCTGTTTATTAAATTTATTACGGACTTGACCTTAAATCCCTTTTCTTCCAAAGCATAAGCAACTTCCGTTGCAGGTACACTTGATTCTATACCTTTGAATACAACTTGTAGGCCTTTGCTACTTTTTAGTTGGTAGGTATAGTAGCTTTTATTTTCAGCTCTTAAACATTTTTCGACAGCGCGATAGTCGTTATCGGTGTTAACTTGGAGCTTGGTTTCGCGTATGTTGCCTTTGCTGACGGATGTCACATAGAAGTTGTTATTGCCTATTAGCGAGACAAGCTTTGTTACTAGGGCCGTACAGCTAGTATCCCTAATGTAGATTGCCGGAGGCTTTGGTTTTGCGGCACTTGCAGCTTTTTCTTCAGTCTCAGCGTCAGACTGTTTGGCGAGAATTTGGAACCTATTCCCAGTGAGGGGATCTTTGTCTTCAGGTTTATCGCTTGTTTTGTTCAATTTTGGTGTATTACCGCTTTTTTTGTTTTGCGGGCTTAATTTTCGTTTGTTTATTTTTACATACCGATCGATGCCGGTCTGCACATACGAACGGGTGGTGGGTGTTGTGCTCACTTGTGTATGTGTAAGTGGGAGCGCGTGCTGAGTTGACGCTGGTTTCTGCATAGTTGTTGTTGTTGAGTTCGTACAGGTTAATTGCGCTGGAGTAAGCGTTACCGTACTTTTTGTTGCATTTGCCGAAAAGTTCATCATCGTGGGCTGCGGAGAGGGGGTGGGATATTGGGAGAGGGGGTGGCAAAACCTGGTACGAATCTTCTATACCACGATGCCACGCCTAGATACTGTCGTAGTTCCTTCATGTTAGTTGGTGGTTTTAGCTCGGCGATCGCCGCCACCTTTTCTGGATCCGTACATATGCCTTCACCCGTTATTCGGTGACCCAAATATTGTAACTCCTTTCTAAAGAATTGACACTTTTCTGGGTTTATACGGAGGTTTGCGCTTTTTAACCTTCGGAAGACTTCTTTTAAATTTTCCATGTGTTCGTCCAGTGTACGCCCTATCACGATTATGTCATCTTGGTATGCAAATGCGTGTGGCATCATTTCCGGTCCGATGACTTGATCCAATGCCATCTGAAATGTGGCGGATGCCGAGTGTAAACCGAATGGCATTACTTTCCACTGGAACAATCCTTTTCCCGGGACTTTGAATGCCGTAACTGGTCGGCTATCCACTTCGAGTGGGATCTGCCAGTATCCATCATTTAGATCACAACTGCTTATATAGCATGCTTCTTTCAACTGATCCATTATGTAGTTAATCCTGGGCATAGGGTATGCATTCTTTACGGATTTCTTATTGACCGTTCTGAAGTCTACGCAGAATCTCCATTTGCCGTTTTTTTTTCTTCACCATGACTACGGGAGAGCTGTATGGTCTGTTTGACTGTTCGATGCATCCCATTTCTAGTAGCTCGTCCACCTTTTTGTTTATCTCCACTTGCATTTTTGGGTTTTTTGGATAGTATCTTTGTTTGACCGGTCTATTGTCCTTCATGGTGATTCTGTGCTCTGCTATGTTTGACGTACCTTTTAGTTGAGCCAATTCGCTCTCGAGAAATTTGCCGATTCTTTCTTCTTCTTCTGTTTAGGTTCCCACTTCGACTGCCACTGACAGTTTTCCTCCAACCATCCATCCCTGCGACTGCGCGACTGAATGAATGCTATGTGTCCTGCGCACGCGATTTCTGCTCCTAATCCTTTCAGGAAATTCCATCCCAATACTAAATGATCGATCACTCCTGGCAATACCATCAAATCGATATTGGTGCATTGATTGCCAAATTTAATATTTATGGTCAATTGGGTTTCGATTTCCGTGTTTCTACCGTCTGCCAGTCGTACCTGTTTCTTTGTTTGTTTTATGATCCCCTTAGTTTTCAATCTGTCGCATAATTCTTGGCTTACGAAACTTCCTGTTGCCCCTGTGTCGATTGTGTCTTTTATTCGTTTCTCCCCAATCAGTACCCATGCCGATAACTGGTTTTCCTCTTCCTGAAAGTTCCCCACTAGTTTTGAGAGGCAGACTCGGACGACCTCTGCTCGCCCCTCGGAGGCTGAGATCGTAGAGCGTTTCCCGATTGCTTGCAGCACTCACATGTGCGTACGCCAATCCTTCCGCATTGCCAGCAGAATAATATCCGTCGATTTTGACACTCTCTTGCCCAATGGCCTGATTCTCCGCATCTGCGGCAAGCCTGTGTTGGATTCTGTACGAATCTTTCGTTTCCGTTACTCATTGGTCCTGTTCTTGGCTGCCCTGACGGACCCCGATTGGCCCAGTGCCCAGTGTTCTTGACACCTCCGGCACGTTTCCTCCCCGATCGCTCTTCGTGGTATAGCCAATGGAATCGCTTTGCCCTGCTCCTTTCTGTTTTCTTGTCTGAAGGCCTCCCTATCCCCTTCCAGTGCCTCAAACTCATCTGCCAACTGCATCAGTGTGTCTAAGCTCCTTACCCTGTGCGGGCGTACGAATGCTCGTAGGTCCAGTATGCAGTTTTCTCCGATTATCTCTAGTTGTTCGGTTTCACTGCACTGTAGGGGGCGCATTAACGTTTGCATTTCCAACATGACATCTTTAAATTCCTCGTTCCATTGCTGTTTTCTCTGGCGAACTTTTCGGCTAATTTGTTGAAGTAGCCTCTCGGTAGGAAATATGCTTTGAAGCTTTCCACAAATTCAGACCATTTTTTCCAGTTTTTGTAGTTTGCTAAATACCATTTTAGAGCCTTATCTTTTAGGAGCTCTGGCATGGCACGAGGAATCATGTCTAGATTGAGTCCGTACATTTCTGCTGACCATTCTACCTGTTCTATAAACTCCAATGGTTTGCAGTATCGTCGAACCTAAATGCCCACTCTCTGACTTGTTTGGCTACCTTTGCATATTCATTTGTATCAATTGTCTGTCTTTTCGGCCCTACTCTTGGTTTCCGCTGTTCTGTGTCTTCTTCAGCTTGCTTCATCCCTGACATGGAAGGGATTTATAGTTCTTCCATATTTATGTCCATTTTTGGCGGTACTAGTGATGCTTTTGCTTTTGGTAATGGTGACTTACCGTATACTTAAAACATTGCTTTGATTCTTTTCCTCCATTCTGCGGAGTTTTCGTTCTTCGTTATCCAATCTCCGAATTGTTTCCTCATGTTGTCCATGTTGCCTTCTAGTTCAATCCCGAATTCTTCCGCGTGTTGGATCAAATCCTCCTTTCTAAGGTGGTAAATCCATGATCGCCCCATTTTGCACTTTATTTTCCTATTTGAAACCTTTCTGTGATGTTATCGACAAGACCACGTTGGGCGCCAGTTGTAACGAGCCCTTCTGACCCGTATACCTATGCAGGCTTTGCTCAGGACTGCCGAGGTTCGTTCCAACAAATTTATATTGTACTTGCAATAACAACAATAGGTTTATGCTAGGATGCACCAGAAGCCCGGTTCACTTTATTTCACTCGTTCTCACTAAACTTAATCTTCGGTTTCCAATTATCGATCCTATATGAGGTATCCTTGCCAAATCGTAAGGTCCGCCTCCTATCTGGCAACTTCGCCACACTCGCTGGGTATCGTTGGCAAAGTATACGCCGCGCCTCGTAGAGCAAGCGCTCACTCGCCGGCCTCCTTTACTCGTACAATACTCCACGCTCTTCCCTACTACTGGGCTTTCCAAGGACTCGCAGGATACGCTGACTTGTCGCTCACTGTTATCGCTGACCGTACGTTCAGCCCACAGTCTACGCTTGCAATCAGCTTCCTGTTCTGGTTTTTCCTCGAGGATCACACCACTAAGTTCTACGTCGGTTCCGCCGCTTTCGTTGTTCGCACTTTTAACTCGCGTACTCGATTCGCACTCGCTTCAATTCCGGTTCACATTGATTGCCTTCATTCTGACAGCGACGTCTTATATAGCCCTTCTGGGCTGTCTGCTGCTGTCTCCTGTCGCCTTCCAGAACATTCGAGGCTCGTCGACTTCCCAAAGGTACTCCTCGCTGCCTAGCAACAGCGTTCGAATGCCGAGTCCCTCTCCTTTCATTGGCCCATTCGCCCGATCGCCCTTTCGCCTCGTAAGTGCGAATGCAGCAACCGGACATCCAATCGCACCTAACGGCCGCTTCACCAACATCAACACCGCCGTATGTCGTCGTGCTGCTACTTCTCGTGGCTTCCCATCCACTTCCCCTCATTGTTGAATTCGCCGTCCCTCCGAATTCGCCGCATTTCCCCTCACGAGCACTTCCCCTTGTAAACTCTGCTCTTTGTGGGGAACACCGTTCCTCACAATACACACGGAGTTCTGTTCTGCCGACGCATGAGGCATGAATTTGACGATGCGTGAATTCTGGAACTGAAGGGCGGTTGTACTTACGAATGATGTATGTTAAAGATTGTGTGCGATGTGTGTCAGAGAACTGCAGCGGTGTACCGCAATTTTTTGCCACCTCAAATTCACAAATTTATTATGAATATTGATATAATTTATATTCCCGGACAAAATATAACGCGTACGCATTTATAAAGGGCAAAAATCCTATTCTGTTTATTCTAACAATTTGATACTTCATTTTCAATATCGTGTCACCGCCTGCTACCGCATTTCAATGTCGTTTTTTTTACGTGGCGAAAGATGGATGTTGTACGAAACCAAATATGTCATGACTTTAGGGCCACTAATTAAACTGGTAAATCAGCATTCGTCGTAACAAATCGTCCCTCAAAGTGTAAAGATAGCAAATAACTCACTGCAAGATTTCATGTAAGTTAAAACTAGATACAATTTGCAAATGTTGAAAATTAAAAATATTTCTTTGTTAGAACAAGAAAGAAAGTCGGTCAAGCCCGACTATAACATACTCTGTACCAAGAAATTTTGTCTTTTGATCATAACTCGAAAACCGTTCATCCGATCTTCTTCATTTCTTTGGCGGATCGATAAGTTATAATAACTAAATATGTCCAGAAGGAACAAGCCATCTATCTTCAAAACTGTGAGAGATATGACGTTTTTTCTAAATTGCGGGGGCGGGAGGGGGCGTGGCCAAAATTGAAAATAAACTTGATCTGCCTGCAGACATAAGAAGCATATGTCCCATACATGTCAAACCTCTATCTCTTACCATCTCTGAGATCTGTGCGTTCATACGGACAGACAGACGGACAGACGGACAGACGGACGGACGGACAGACGGACATGGCTATATCGACTCGGCTGTTGATGCTGATCAAGAATATATATACTTTATGGGGTCGGAGATGCTTCCTTCTGGATGTTACATACTTTTGCACAAACTTATAATACTCTATGTACCTTCGGTACAGAGTATAAAAAGAAAAATGTCGGAAGATCAGATTACTGTATTGAATCATTTAAATAACGGCGTTTACAAACTATGTCAACGGCACAAGGGTCGGAGCTTTATTTGGAATATTTTATCCGAAGAATGGAATATCAAGGAAGATGAATCTACTGTTCAAGGATATATTGCCAAACTTGCCGTTAACTCCTTAAGCGGATTGAAAATCAAACTTCAAATTTAAATCGGCATAAATGTTGTCGGGCCCTTAAAAAATCGCCTACCAAAATATAAGTGTCAGCGAATGACAAAGACGTTGCTATTGAAAGATGCGAATGGGTGATTGAGGATTGACGCCCATTTTCTGCAGTATCAGGTTTTGGCTTCAAAAAGCTGGTTAAATTTTTTATTAAATTGGGTGCAACCTATGGAGAAAACGTAGATGTGGATAATTTGCTACCTGACCCCACAAGAATTTCCCGAAAGGTTAAGAAGATGTCAGATGAAAAAAAAAATGAGTTTGGAAATAAAATCAACCAAGTGGTTTCTAGCAGTGGTGCGTCAGTCACCATAGATTTGTGGACTGATAATTATGTTCGTCGGAATTTCTCGGGCGTTACCTTCCATTATTTCAAGGACTTCAAGTTGATCGACATGGTACACGGAATTAAATCAATGGATTTTTAAAAGTCAACGGGTGATAACATCTTAACGAAATTGAAAACCTTGTTTAGCGAGTTCGGAGTTCACAATACTGACCAAATTAAATTTGTTACTGATCAAGGCGCAAATATAGTAAAAGCCCTAGAAAACCATACTCGCTTAAACTGTAGCAGCCACTTACTGGCAAATATTCTGGAAAAATCATTTTGCATGAATTGCCAACATCGCTAAAAAATGAGTGTCCCACTCGCTGGAACTCCAATTACAGGATGTTTAAGTCAGTTATTGACAATTGGAGTAATGTGCAAGACATTTTGATTGAACGTGAAAGACAAAATAGAGTGAATATTTCACTAAACGCATTAGTTGAACTTTGCGAAGATTTTGAAATTATTTTCATGAAAATGCAAGTCAGCAGCTCCCCCTTAATATGCTTTGTATTACCGACCATTCTTAAAATCAAAAGTCTTTATGCACCTAAAGTTTGGAGATACCAGCGATTTCAACTCTAAAAGCAAATAAGGTAGCGTTATTTTTATATCCGCCAGCAGCAAATATGCAACAAGATGAACTAAAGAGCATAAAGGAATTTTGCATTTCTAGTATATGTAACATTGTATATTGATGAATCGGACCCCACGATGGATTCATCTGACAGCGTATCTGTGACAAATCCTCGTCACAAAAATAGCATGTTTTTTTTCTCAGATCTGCTTCAAGAGACATCGATGGCAACATCAGAAACTTCTCAAGAAGAAATTGATAGATATGCGCGAGACAACGAAAGAATGACGGAGGACTTCGACGTGGTCGCTTGGTGGAGACAAAATAAGAAAAATTATCCTAAGCTTTCAAAATTGGCTTTTCAAGTGCACGCAATACCAGCAAGTAGTGCAACAGCAGAGCGTGAGTTCTCTTTGGCGAGAAACATTATCACTGAGAAGAGGAAAAGACTTGGCCCGAAGACTGTGGACAGCATCATTTTTCTTCACTCCTATCTAAAAAACTTTAGTCACACTTAAATTCTAAAGAATTAGTGAATAAATAAAAAATAAAATGAACACGCTACTATAAACATTTTTTTAAGACTTGGACTTTAGGAGTCAACAAAGGCTGACCTAAAAAAAAATATATATATTTTATACTTGGCCCGAAACAGCATCCCAAAGAGCCAAGGCTGAGCTTCCCTTAATATCTCTTGGCTTGTGTGCATCTAGTTTCCGCTCAAAGGAAAGAGAAGAATCTAGAGCAGAGATGGGCATGCACACATATCGTCACACTTTTCACACGCATACAAGCATGCATACAAGCAATGCTTATTAGCGTACATGTGATTTTGTGCAGTCGGCCGCGGCAGAGGCCCTATGAGGCAGCGCGCTGCCTCGTGTGCATAGGAACGTCGCGTCGCGCCCATCTCTGATCTAGAGTTTATCGCCGAGTCCGAACGGCGAAGATGGAGAGTCTTTTTCATGGCTATTTAGTTCAGAGCTGACGCAAATTGCTAGCGAATGTTTCCGGTGGAGTAAAAGTTTTTATAGAAAAAACTTATTTCTAATTATGAGGTGGAGTCGAACACCCACGGATGCACCAAAAATATGCATACATGTAGAGAGTATGTTTATTGATAATATGATATATGATGATATCTATAGTTGATTACATATTAATTGTGATTATATAATAAGTGTATTTGACGCGACAATTAGTTTCCGAATGTACTTTTCACGGCAACAAGAATTCACGGCAGCGTTAGAACAACTTAGCGACTGAACAACTGATCAACTTAGAACCCGGCGTACAACAACTTAACGACTTTAATGTACTCGGATTAAGACAATTTTACTACAACGGCAACTGACTTGGACAACATAACTACACCGACTTCTTGGTACAGCTTGACCGCCACGACACAACAACTCAACTGGACTCTACTAACTCATATGAACGAACCACTGCCCATGAACTACTATCAGGGTTGCCAGCTCATCAGTACATCTCCACTTTACATACACTCAAAAAAAAAAAAATGCTTGGTCTTGAACCCAAAAAACAATTTCATGTATTGTTACTTGAACCGTTCACACACCCACTGAGCTAGGAACACACATATTCTGGATTCTTCGGAAAATTACAAAATATATAAGCATTGCGGTACTAATGCGATGTTTACGATATTGAAATGCGGTAGTAGGCGGTGGTACGATATTGAAATGCGATCATTGTGTTAATGCAGTACATGCGGTGTTTTGCGGTGTAAGTATAATACTTACTCATACCGCATTTTCGATAAGTATACTTAAAGTCAAAAAAACAGCACCACATGCAGTTATTTTCTGAATCGTTCTAAAACGACATAATTCCGACAGGAAAAAAACGACATAATTTCGATTCCAGCAACATAATTTCGATTCAAATTGTACTGGGCGAAACTATGTCGTCGAAATTAAGTCGCTATGCCGTCTGCCATCTCGTTTCCATCGATGCCCCGGTGGCTAGGAATCCAGTAGATTTGCTCCTTTCTGGAGATGCTGAGGGAATCTAGTGCTTGCCTGCTCGCCAGGACATTTCTGGAGCTGATGGAGTGTCCCTGCATTGCCTTGATTGCAGCAACGTTGATATTTATTTGGTTGTTTGGAGCGTGAATTTCTGCCAACTGCTTTCCTTATTGCGAAGACTTCCGCCTGAAAGTGGTGTAGTGGATTAGCAGTTTGTACACTCAGAAAATAATTCGTTCAAAATCTACCGAAATCAATGGCCGACAAAAACCCTCTAACTGAACCCTCCACGAGGGTGTCGGCTGGGCAATGGACACTGTATGCACCTCGGCTTAAAGCGGGTAATACATAGTGTCTCTTGCTCGTCTTACACCTAGGAAATGCAGTGTCCAGCTAAGGTGATGGCCAACACTACCACAACAGCACAATGTTGGGTGGAGCTGAGCCAAAGCCATGGTTAGAGGTGCCTGGCAGCAGGCATAAAATGCTATGGGGTGGTTCCCACGAACAAAAATTAACCACTATGGGTACATTAATAATGGAACACACAAAGAACCCAACTCGGGCTGGGATATCAGCCCAAACGTCGGTGGAAGGCGTGACTGCTACCACCGGCGGGCACGGTGGGGAGAGATTCCCACTTCGTGTCGCCAGCGGTCACACCTCTGTCGTGGTTGGAGCAGGCCAGGACAGTTGTACAGCTACTGCCGATACGACAAGGACCAAAGTGTGGCGCGGTACTGCAGTCGATACAGACTCGGACTGTGAATCGCATGGAGGTTCAACTAACACAGAGGCGGAAGAAAAGCTGCTGCTATCTCCAGTTCGGGCGGGGTCTAGTACCAAAAATAAGGAAAAACCCACACGAACAAAGGAGGGCATGCGAGCGAAAGCCCAGTATAAAGCGGCTCTTAAAATCAAGGCGAGACTGAACGGAAGCGATGAGCTCACCCTAGAGGAGAGAAACAAGCTTGCGTGGGCCGAGCAAAAGATTAAGGAGGGTCGAAAACACTTCGCGGAGAAACCGGCGATGCAAGCCACCTCCGCCAAATACGCCAATAAAATGGAGGAGTGCTTGGCCAACAAGCGGCAGCGCTCAACTGAGCAAGCGAAGGCGGTGGCCCCTGCCAGTAAAAAGCCCCGCCAAAGACCGCAGAACCAGGCACAACCCCTCCCCAAAAAGACAAGTCAGCCCAAGGAATCAGCTAGCGACGTAGCAAAACGGCATCTCACCGTAGCTATCGTCGACAAAAGCGACCCTAACGGCAAGATGACGCCCGAACAGTGGAAGCAAGTAGAGGAGAAGCTGTTCGAGGAAATTTTTAAAAGGATGGAAGACCCAGCCGCGCAACCTGTAGCGTTTTACGGAGCAGGCTGGCTGTATGGAGTCAAAATCCTAATATGCAAGGACGACCCCACCCTTAAGTGGGTCTCAAGCGTCGTTGCAGACATGGGAAGCCTGTGGGAGAGTGCCCAGCTGGAGGTTGTGGACAGAACCTGCATTCCGTCCGTTCTGAAGGCGAAAGTACTCTTTCCACGGGTCACACCAAAGGAGCAGGCGCTGAAACTTCTACAGTGGCAGAATCCTGATGTGCCAACTGGAGACTGGAAGGTACTACATGTTGCAAAGCCCGACAAAAACGGGCAGCACATGGTCCTCCAGATCAACAAGGAAGCCGAGGATCTGCTCTACCCAAGATTCGGGGTGATGGCATGGGGAGTAGGTAGCGTGCACCTACGTCTCAAGAAACGCCACCCCGAGGACACTAATGAGCACACACTGGAGGCTGGAGAGGTGGAGAACGACCTCGGCATCGACATGACGGTCGAAAAAGCCAGCAGCCTCGATATTACGGGGGCAGTACAGTCTGCTGAAGAAGACGAGGATGGGGACACAACCTTGCAGGCTGACCCATCGGGACAGGAGGATGCGGACACCGGTCATGCAGTTGAAGGTCCTCCAGGTCAACTTGCATAAGAGCAAGATCGCCTCGGCGGAGCTCCTTCTAACCTTGGAGGAAGGGCCCGCAGATGTGGCTTTAGTTCAGGAACCTTGGATAGCGGCGGGAAACAAGGTCTCCGGACTAAAGTCACAAAACTACAACATCTTTTACCCCACCCCAGTAAGTAGAGCAAGGACTGCTATTCTGGTAAGAAAAGGCATCTATGCGTATTTAATGACTAATTACAGCACGGACGATCTCACTGTTGTGGCCTTGGAGGGTGGCAGGGACGAGCCAATTCTTATGGCGTCCTGCTACATGGCGCATGAGCGAGAGGCACCACCAGCTGAACTCGGAAGACTGACGGCGGAGGCAAGCTACAAGAAGCAACCCCTCGTCATCGGAACGGACGCCAACGCACACCACACTGTGTGGGGCAGCCCGGACATCAACGACAGAGGTGAGTCTCTCTTACATTTTATTATACAAACCAGTCTAAGTGTAGAAAACGTTGGAGACGTACCCACATATGTGGGACCAACCTCAGCCAACGTCCTAGACTTAACCATGACCCTAGGGAACAGTACTTAGGCGTCAGAATGGAGAGTTCTTGATAAACCCTCCTTCTCCGACCACAAGTACATCCAGTTCAAGATACAATTTGACTATTGTCAAACTAGAAACGTCTATAGGAACCCCCGGAATACCGACTGGGTGAAGTACCTTAAGACAGTGGAATCAAAACTGCCGACGTCAACGCCCATCTGCTCGGTGGAAGATATTGAGAAGTCCGTGAAGACGCTCACTGTCAATCTCATCGAAGCATACAAAACCTCGTGTAGGCTCACAGTTACAAAAAGGAGAACCAGACCCCCCTGGTGGACCCCAGAACTGAAAGAGCAGAGGAAGGACGTCCAGGAATGCTTCAAACTCGCCAAACAAGCGGATGAAGTGATCATCTGGGAGGAGTACAAGATAAGACTTCGCTTATTCAAAAAAGAAGTAAGGAAGGCAAAGCAATACTCATGGAGAACCTTCTGCTCCAGCATAGAGAAGGTCTCGGAAGCAGCCAGACTCAGGAAGCTGCTTTCAAAGCAGCCACCTATGCAGAGTCAACTAAAAACAGACGAAGGTCACTGGACAGAAAGCAGCAAGGAAGCTACATGCGCTCTTCTCGATGCGCACTTCCCGGGCTGCACTATAGTCACCGAGCCAGATACGCTTCAGGACTTAAACACTCAACAAACTAACATCCCACACCAACTTAGTCACTCCAGGAAAAATCCGATGGGCGATCGACTCGTTCGCGAGCTACAAGTCCCCCGGTCTGGATGGCATAATTCCCGCCATGCTAAAAACGACTAAAGGTTTAGTCGTACCATGGCTACAGTCCATTTTTGAAGCCTGCCTGGGGTGGGGCTATGTACCTGTGGCCTGGAGGACAGCACGTGTTGTGTTCCTACCCAAAGCGGGGAAATGCAGTCACGTGCAGCCAAAAGACTACAGGCCCATTAGCCTCACTTCATTCCTGCTTAAAACAATGGAAAAATTACTTGATCTCCACATAAGAGAAGGCATGAACCTGACCTTGGAGAACAACCAACACGCATACACGAAAGGGAAATCGGTGGAAACAGCGCTACACTCCCTAGTAGCCACCATCGAGAAAGCAATGTACCATAAAGAGTATGCCTTGGGAGCATTCCTTGACATATCTGGTGCATTCAACAACGTCTCCACGGAGGCGATAATGCGCAGCCTAAGAGCTGTATCAATTCATAAGGCTTTGAACTCGTGGATATACAACCTGCTGAGCTGCAGAAGAGTACAAGCCGAGTGGGGTACCACAACCATGACGAAGGAGGCACACGGCGGCACGCCTCAAGGCGGAGTACTGTCACCCCTTCTATGGAACCTTGTCGTTAACGAACTGCTAACAAAATTTCGCAGGAAAGCACCCAAGATAACTGCATATGCCGACGACATATGCATAATTATCATCGGAAAATGTCCATCGACTCTCAGCTCAATCATGGACTCTACACTCAAAGAGGTACTAAAATGGGCCACAGAAGCCGGACTTAGTATTAATGCAGAGAAGACGGACCTCATTCTCTTTACCAAGAGATACAAGGTACCGACATGGATTCCACCAAAAATAAATGGAATAACACTAACACCAAAGAATAACATCAAATACCTTGGAGCAGTAATCGATAGTAAACTGTCATGGAAGGCGAATGTGGAAGAAAGAGTGAAGAAGGCGACCAACGCACTATATGCATCCCAGAAGATGCTGAGTAGCACTTGGGGCCTATCACCAAGTCTGATGCACTGGCTTTTCATTTCAGTAATACGACCGATACTGCTACACGGCGTACTGGTATGGTGGCAGGCCACGGAGAAAACCACATACCTAAAGCTGATGGAGAAGACCCAGCGACAGGCACTGGTCTGTATTACGGGGGCGCTGAGGTCCACTCCAACCAAAGCATTAGAACACATCTTAGGTGTCAACCCTCTGGACATCCAAGCACGCTTTCTGGCACAAAAGACCGCCCAACGTCTATGTGCGACAGGCACCATGGCGCTACAAAGCTATGGACACAGCATAGTTGGTAGAGAGATCAATAGTAGCACAGACTACATTATCCCAAAGATCAACCCAATATGCACATCTGCACTATTAGGACCAGAAGACTGGCGTACAGGACTGGCCCAAGAAGCAACGCACCTCTTTACAGACGGCTCAAAGATGGACCTAGGAGTCGGAGCCGCCGTATACTGTGCAGAGCCAGAAATAAAGCTCTCATACAAACTGCCAAACCACTGCACCATATTCCAGGCGGAAGTCTTCGCAATAAGGAAAGCAGCGGAGTTAGCGGAAATTCACGCTCCATACAACCAAATAAATATCTACGTGGACAGCCAAGCGGCAATCAAGGCAATGCAAGGACACTCCATCAACTCCAGAAATGTCCTGGCGAGCAGGGAAGCGCTAGATTCCCTCAGCATCTCCAGAAAGGTGCAAATCTACTGGATTCCCAGCCACCGGGGCATCGACGGAAACGAGATGGCAGACAGTCTTGCAAAAGCCGGAGTCGTACTCGGCCAAGAAGATACACTAAACATACCTATCTCCATACAGACGCTTCATAGCAAGATGGAAGAGATAGCAGAGAAAGAAGCGAAGGTAAGGTGGGATAACACCAGCGGATGCAGAATCTCTAAAATTATGTGCCAGACAAGAGACAAAAAACTTACGCACTATCTGCTACAGCTCCAGAGAAGAGACTGTAGACTGCTCATTGGCATACTAACGGGACACTGCCTAGCAGCCGCTCATGCGATAAAGCTAGGCATAACAACAGAGGACACCTGCAGGAAATGTATGGAACCTGGAGTCGCAGAAACTCTAGAACACCTAATTTGCAGCTGCCCAGCAATTGCCACGACAAGATTACAAATTCTGCACACCCCACGGTTCTCTTCTTTGGAGGAAGCGGCCAAGAGACCCCCAAAACAGTTATTGGCATTTGCCAAAACGACAAAAATCCTCCTGGACTTCTAAGACAAACGTACCCAAATAATCACCCGGCCTCATTAAGGACCCTAAGGCCTATGTGTGACCCCATCTGGGGTCAGCCGGAACTACCTACCTACCTACCTACCGAAATCAAGACCATTCGTTGACAAAAGTGGAGTAGTTCCGCTTTTTCGTAAATCGTGAACAGTGGCTCTAATATTATGAACATTTTTTTGAACGGCATGGGCATTAGAGTGGGTCAGTTTGTATGGACTAAAAAAAATGCACCAAGCGGTTGTCAAAATCATAATTCGTTGCAAGATGAATAACTTAAATTTTATAAACATCCAAATTATTTTTATACTCTGTACAGTAGGTACATAGAGTATTATAAGTTTGTGCAAAAGTATGTAACAGGCAGAAGGAAGCATCTCCGACCCCATAAAGTATATATATTCTTGATCAGCATCAACAGCCGAGTCGATATAGCCATGTCCGTCTGTCCGTCTGTCTGTCTGTCCGTATGAACGCACAGATCTCAGAGATGGTAAGAGATAGAGGTTTGACATGTATGGGACATATGCTTCTTATGTCTGCAGGCAGATCAAGTTTATTTTCAATTTTGGCCACACCCCCTCCCGCCCCCGCAATTTAGAAAAAACGTCATATCTCCCACAGTTTTGAAGATAGATGGCTTGTTCCTTCTGGACATATTTAGTTATTAGGATAACTTATCGATCCGCCAAAGGAATAAAGAAGATCGGATGAACGGTTTTCGAGTTATGATCAAAAGACAAATTTTCTTGGTACAGAGTATGTTATAGTCGGGCTTGACCGACTTTCTTTCTTGTTATACTCTGTACCGTAGGTACACAGAGTATTATAAGTTTCTGCAAAAGTATGTAACAGGCAGAAGGAAGCATCTCCGACCCCTTAAAATGAAAATATATTTTTGATCAGCAGCAACAGCCGCACAGATCTCAGAGATGGTAAGAGATAGAGGTTTGACGTGTATGGGACAAAAACTTCTTATATCTGCAGGCAGATCAAGTTTATTTTCAATTTTGGCCCTCCCGCCCCCGCAAATTAGAAAAATCGTCATATCTTCCACAGTTTTGAAGATAGATGGCTTGTTCCTTCTGGACATATTTAGTTATCAGGATTATCGATCCGCTAAAGGAATGGATAAGATCGGATGAACGATTCTCAAGTTATGATCAAAAGACTGTCTCTTGGTACAGAGTATGTTATAGTCGGGCTTGACCGACTTTCTTTCTTGTTAATGATCACAACGTTCTAATCGTATCAACGCACTGATCTCAGAGATGGTAAGAGATAAATGTTGGGCATGTATAGGATATAAACTTATCATACTTACAGGCAGGTCCCACGCCCACAATTTAGAAAAAAAAACGTCGTACCTTCTGGACATATTTAGTAATCCGGACTATTTACCGATCCGCCAAAGGATTGGGAAAAATCGGATGAACGGTAGTCGAGCTATGAGAAAAAAATTATGCTTGTTGGCACCGGCCGCAGCGGCGATGGGCGGCACTTCACAAACCTTAACACAATCAAGCTTAACACGAAAGTCGGCATCTCAACCGTTCCGACCGTCGACCCCACGTGAGACTTTGCGAAAAATCACAGTGAAGAATGCAGCTATAGGGATCAGCACTCAGCGAGCAACAATCACGGCGGTGTTTTTTCATGAACGTCGGGCTTGTCTTGTGAACGAAAATTCACTAACCAAATGGTTCAAAAAGGAGGCCGCTTGGGCTGGAATTTGGACCGTCGTTTTTTTCTCAATGTATGAGAGCTTTATTTCTGGGTCTTTTCCATCAGCTTTAGGTATGTGGATTTCTCCGTGGCTTGACACCATACCAGTATACCGTGTAGCAGTATCGGTCGTATTACTGAAATAAAGAGCCAATCATCAGACTGGGTGATAGGCCTCGGTACTTAATTCAGTTTAAAAAAACTAGATAGAAAGCTACATTAATCCTCTTTTAAAATAAATTAAATCACTTTAGAAAAGTTCATTCCATTTCGCAGATATTGGAATTTTGCAAGATTATGGCAAAAGTCGACTTCTATTTATTGCTATCATTATAAAAACTTAAGCTCGATGAACCCCATCTTTTCCAATAAATAAGGAGCTAACAATATGCTATCGAATCGTAAAAAAAAGGTGGGGAGAATTGTTGTTTTAACTTTTTTTGTACTTCAAAAGCGTACTAACGTACGTTCGAGATATAAAATAGTTCGTCCTCACTGACCGATTGATTGGCGACCAGCGGACGGCCTAAACGTTAAGAGATAGAGGGATGAAATTTGGACAAAAGCTTCCTTATGTGGTGAAAGTGCTTGCTAAGACGAGGTTTTGAAAAATTCCTCCCGGAAAAGCGTAGGAAAAGTTTGCTTGGGAAACGTTCTATTTTTCATCCGACTGAAATAATGCGAAATAATAGAATGTGTTTTTTTCCGATTTCGGAAAATTCGCCAACATATTTTATTCGTTTGACTTAAAATTCGGTTTGTAAGGATTGTTTGGGGTCAACAAGCATAAATGAATTAAGCTTAAAGTCAAATGTCCCGCCCTTAAATTGTCATCTCTAATTTAGCACATTCAGTCTACGCCCATCTGGCAACAAATGTCCCGCCCTTAAATTGTCATCTCTAATTTAGCACATTCAGTCTACGCCCATCTGGCAACATTGTAAATAACTTAGACATACATACATACACATGACTAACTGTAAGCCACTCATGCAGCAGCCGGCGAACAGAGCAACAGAAACACACAAAAAAAGTAGAAATTAATTTGGATCAAAGGGATTTGGAAGTTGCGTTTTAAAACGACATAATTTCGATCAAAATAATGTCGATTTTATCTGTAGAAATTCTGTTTGCTTTAAAACAACAAAATTTCAGCAGCAGAAAGGCTTGTAAGTAAAAAAATAAAAATTTGAAGTTGGTCACATTAACAACAACAATACTTTTTTTTCCACATTGACGGGTAAACGTCTATTTTTTATTTACGTACTTAATAATTTAATTTTTTTTAATTGCTTGCTATCCAAGCCATTGGTAAAAAATATTTAAAATTTGAAGACATGAGCCTTAACAAGGCCCCACAAAAAATAGTCTAAAGGCGTTATATCGCATGATCGACAGACCGCAACAGTTGACGCACTGGAAGCCAGTATTGAAGAATATGCCAAAATTGGACCCTGGGCACAGTGGTCCAAATTGCAAAAATTTTGGCCGAAGCTCCAATTAATGAGTTATGTGGCCCAAATTTGGTGTGTACACATATTTTGGGCCCCCAAGACATATAACCAAGATTCGCTCGTTTAGGACCATTACTTTATATAGCTGCCATGCCATAGATCGGTTATCCAGCCGATTTGCACCAACTTTGTTGATTTTTGAGCAATTAAACTAAAATTTGGATTGAAGTCATATTTTGTTAGCTCAAGGCAACTTACCAAATTAGGCTCAATTTGCGGCACTATTTGATATATCAATTTTTTTTTTCAATTATTTAATTGAACTAAAATTTTGTTTTTATACGTGTTCCCTAGACGACACACCAAAACACTATTTCACATAGCTGCCATATAAACGATTTTTCCGATTTTCACCAAATTTGATGTTTTTGTCGATTTTTAAATGCGATTTTTTGGAAAAGGGGCAAAAAGTGGCAAGAAAGATTAATATTCTCGTATTATGTACATATTGAAGAATAATATAGTGTTAGTAGTTACGTTAATCCTAGCCAACATACTTTTGTTCCACGGAACAAAACAAGTTTGAATTGCTTAAAACATCACTTTACAAACACACATATAAGCTAAGAGAAATCTCATGAAACACGTAATGCATAATAACACAAACAAAGTCAAAGTTTGTGGTAAGCGATCAGCTGACTTCCAGGGCTTCCTAAATTTGCAGTGTTTCAATTTGACTTGTACCACTATGATTTTTAGCTGCTCTAGGTTATAATCTATTGAAAAAATTTGGTTTTGCATTGCACTTAAAAAAATTTTTAAATTAAATTAAATTAAATTTTTTTTTTTAAATTATGCCCAAAATTTTTGGCATTTGGACCAGTGTGCAAGGTATGAACCATTTGAGACGCAGCCGCGGTCAACATTTACATGAAATTATCTTTACACATTTAACTATACAGATCGATCGACTCAAATTAAGATTTCATACATTTTTATGACAGCGTCTTCAGTTTAAGTATTTGGCAGTAAATTTTGAACTCGCAAAACTGTGGCATGTTGGAATTAAATCGGCGTAGTTGCAAAAGACCTCAAACTTTATACAAGGGCTTAGCGACAACATTTTAAAGCCTTGTTTAGTTTCCGTCGGAATAATGTCGTAATGTCGACATAGTTTCAATCGAAATTATGTTGGATTTTTCCTGTCGGAATAATGTCGTTTCAAATCGACATAGCTTTGATCGTTTTGCAACGAAATAATTTCGACGGGAAAAAAACGACATAATTTTGATCGAAATCAGCTCGTTTTTCTCCTATCGAATAATGTCGTTTCAAAACAACATAATTTTGATCAAAATTATGTCTTTTTTTCTCTGTCGAAATTATGTCGTTTTAAAACGAGTTAAGGTTTAAAAACAACAGCGGATGCAAAATTTCTAAAATTTCTGTGCATGACAAGAGACATAAAACTCACGCACTATCTGCTACAACCATAGCTCGCAAAAAACTGTTAACACATTTTTCAATGCGATTAGCCGCAGAACAAAACAGAAACAAACGCAGCACAAACTGTTTCTCACTGAGCGAAACACTTTTTCTCTCGCCTCCCTTGTTTTCTGTTACGTGTTTTCGGTTGAGCAAAACAAACGAGTCGGTTTGCCGACAACCAGTGACAGAAACACTTTTGAGCGAGTGCTCATCAAACAACTGTTTTCAAATGAGCAGAACAGAATAAGTGTCTATGAAAAGTGTTTTTGTTTTGTGCGTTTAGTATGCTGTATGTATGTATGTGTGTGTATGTACACGGGAGCAACACACAACCACTCATACATACGCAAAAAACACTTTGGAAGTTTGCTCTCGGCAAAACGGTCAGTGAAAGACACGAGAGAAACAGAAACGAAAATATGCGTCTTTGCTCTGAGCAAAACAGATTTGAGCAAAAACAGAACTGAAGGTGTATTTCGCTCCCTCTTTTCGTTGTGTCCGTAACCAAACTGTTTTTTGCCGACACTAGGAAAGTGTTGAGAGTTACTTGCGAGCTCTGGCTACAACTCAATAGAAGAGGCTGTAGACTGCTCATTGGCATACCAACGAGACACTGCCTATCAGCCGCTTTTGCGATAAAGCTAGGCATAACGACAGAGGACACCTGCAGGAAATGCATGGAAACTGGAGTCGCAGATACTCAAGAACACCTTATTTGCAGCTGCCCAGCAATTGCCACGATAAGATTAAAACTTCTACACAGCCCACGGCTCGCTTCTTTGGAAGAAGCGGCCAAGAGTCCCCCAAATCAATTATTGGCATTCGCCAAAACGTCAAAAATCTTCCTTGATTTTTAGTCAAACTTACCCAAATAAGCACCCGGCCTCATTAAGGACCTTAAGGTCTATGTGTGACCCCATCTGGGGTCAGTCGAAACTACTCACCTACCTAAATACCGGTCGCGAACGTACGATTAGAACATAAATAAGAAGCAAAATAAAAATGAACCATTAATTAAACTCTTTTGGTCTCTTTGTATTTTTCTCTTCTTAATTGATTGCAATAAGGAGAATTTGTAGAAAAAGTGCAAGCATAACATATAGATTCCATGTAGAATAAAATAATATATATAAGTCTTTAAATGTAGCTTAAAGTGAATAAATAACAATTTTTAGTTTTCAGGTCAATTTCCTTAGGAAAACAACTGAGATATGACATATCTGCTGATAAAAAAAAATATTTCAACATTTTTTTATAACAAATAAAAATCGATGAGTATTAACAATTTTTGTTTTTGTTTCTGGTGGACCATTCGCCGGAAATGCCCATATTAATCTGAAGGGATGGCCTAAAAACCGTTTAGTGCTCATTTTGCTAACTTAACATGGAAAAACGGACCATCTGATTTAATATAAACTGGTTAATTCCGATAGCGAAGAGCAGGATCTAGCATAATAAGACCAATTTTTACGGAAACGCAGAACATAGTAGCTGATAGATGCGACAAACAAATCTGGTATTTTGTCTTTTTTTTCGGAAATTTCTATGTTGACCACTATGAATGAATCTCTTTGCAATCGTAGGTTTTCTATGATTTTTTATAATTCTACCATGTTTAATTAAAATCGGACAACTATTTGGTATAGCTGGCATACAAAAGATAGGTCTGAAAATCAGTCTTTGATGGAAAAACTTTTTTGTTTTTAATTATAGCATCCTGCAAATTTGTTTGTTTCACATGCTTTCACATAATTTTACAAATTTTTGGCCAAATCGGATGACTATATCTTATAGCTCCCATACGAACGATCGGTCTGAAAATGGGAAAAAGAGTATTTATTTTTAAATATTTAAGCGAGCACTTGCAAGGGTATAAAAACTTCGGCACAGACGAAGTTAGCTTAGCTTTCTCGTTTTTCTTTCTTACATATATTTGTTGAATTTTTCCCTGTTGAGGGTGCGGACATTCAAAGTGCATATCCTTAAATCGTGGTAGTGGAAACGTTTGCGTAGGTCGTCGTCGTTGGGGATTCTAATCCGAAGCGTTGTTGTCGCAGTTTTTATTGGTGGAGTATTTTTTAAGTCGGTGGGTATCAAACCCGACGCACCAACCAAATTAGCCCTAAGGAGGGCTTGACGATCACGTCAGTCAACAGCTTTGCGGGTACATTGCTCTGTTACCAGGGGAGAGATATTCATCGGGCATTACGGCACTTTAGGAAATGCGATGGATTGGAGAAGGGATCTACTACAGTGGACATGCTTCAAAGCACGAGTTTGGATGCAGCATTGTAGTCAGCGAAGGACTATGTCGCTCTGTCTCTAAAGGCAAAGCATTTGATTATTACACAGAAAAAAAAAAATTACTCCGAAACGGACTTAATACCCTTTTTATAGAGAGGTATTATAAAGGATTCCTTCCAAAGGGAAAACAGATGACTCCAAAGACATCTGAAATAATTTGTGAATGAGCTTACAAAGTGCATCCGCACAGAACCTAAGTTCACAATCAGGCACTCCACCGGGGCCCGGTGCGTACACGGGTTTAACGGAGCTAAGATCGCAAAGGAGCAAGCTTTCAGTAATCACGGGGCTAAAAATGCATTTAGCCAATTCAAATAAGAAGGGTATGGCTGATTCTTACATTACATAGAGGACGAGGTGGTTGACTTACAGATCGGCTATTTCTTGCTCAGTGTTTGCTTTCACATTACTTTACTTTACCAAAGAGGGAAAAGTTAATGACCTACGTTTAGAGTTAACAAACGAATAAAATTGCTAAGGATTATGCGAGAATTGAAGCCAGCAACGTTTTAGATAATCTTTATAGCATTGAGCATTAAGCATATTAAATCTCGAACGGGCAATCACATAACGGGAGAAGTCCGATGATTAACGACTTCTTGTTTTTCAAGTTTGTTAGTTACCTTGAGAACTAAGGCTGACAAGCGGGACAGCGAGGGCGTTCGAGTGGAACACAAATATTGAAAAGAGAGTTCAAGCTAGAAAAATAGATGAAAGCTAACGTCGGCTCTGCCGAAGTTTGTATACCCTTGCAGCACGTTTTTAAACTAATTTGAAGGACATATCCACTGAAAACAAACAAGTTTTTCTCAATAAGACTACGTTTCTGACTACTATAGTATGACAGCTATTCTAAATAGATGTCCGATTTCGACCAAACTTAGTGGAATCATGGAAAAGCATAGCAAACTAAGAAATACATAGTTTGGAGGCGTTTTCTTTAAAAACAAAAAAGGTTTTCTCACTAAAACTAGGTTCTCGACCGATCATTCTTATGGCAGCTATAACCCATAGTCATCCGATTTTGCCCAAACTTTGAAGAATTGTGTGAAAGCTTATAAAATAAATAAATGACAATTTTAAAGAGGTTTCCATTAAAAACAAATAAGTTTTTCTTACTAAGACTATTTATCTAACTTTACTTTTCTATGGCAGCTATACTATATAGATGTCCAATTTCGACCAAATTTGCCAGAATCATGAAAACTAGTCAGTACGGAGTTTGGAGACGCTTGCATTAAAAACAAAAAAGTTTTTCTTACTAGAACTAGTTTTTCAACCGGTCTTTCCTATGGCAGCTATAAGTTATAGTCATCCGATCCGGCCGGTTCCGACACATGTGTAGCGTATCTGTACCAGAACCCTTCGTGCAAAGTTTGGTGGCGATAGCTTTAAAACTGACGGAGGAGATAGCATACAAACAGACGAACAGACGGACGGATCGTCATGCTGATCAAGAATATATATACTTTCTGTGGTCGGAAATGCTTCCTTCTATGCGTTACAAACAACAGGACAATTTCAATATACCCTCTTTGAGTGTAGAGTCCATGATTGAGCTGAGAATCGATGGACATTTTCCGATGATAATTATGCATATGTCGTCGGCATATGCAGTTATCTTGGGTGCTTTCCTGCGAAATTTTGTTAGCAGTTCGTTAACGACAAGGTTCCATAGAAGGGGTGACAGTACTCCGCCTTGAGGCGTGCCGCCGTGTGCCTCCTTCTTCATGGTTGTGGTACCCCACTCGGCTTATTCTCTTCTGAAGCTCAGCAGGTTGTATATCCACGAGTCCAAAGCCTTATGTATTGATACAGCTCTTAGGCTGAGTATTATCGCCTCCGAGGAGACGTTGTTGAATGCACCGGATATATCAAGGAATGCTCCCAAGGCATACTCTTTATGGTACATTGCTTTCTCGATGGTGGCTACTAGGGAGTGTAGCGCTGTTTCCACCGATTTCCCGTTCGTGTATGTGTGTTTGTTGTTCTCCAAGGTCAGGTTCATGCCTTTTCTTATGTGGAGGTCTAGTTATTTTTCCATTGTTTTAAACAGGAATGAAGTGAGGATAATGGTCCTGTAGTCTTTTGGCTGCACGTGGCTGCATTTCCGCGCTTTGGGTAGGAACACAACACGTGCTGTCCTCCACGCCTCAGGTAAATAGCCCCACCCCAAGCAGGCTTCAAAAATGGACTGTAGCCATGGTACGTCTAAACCTTTGGTCGTTTTTAGCATGGCGGGAATTATGCCATCCAGTCCGGGGGATCTGTAGCTCCCGTCGCGTCGATCGCCCATCGGATTTTTCCTGGAGTGACTAAGTTGGTTGGGATGTTTGTTTGTTGTGTGTTTATGTCCTGAAGCGTATCTGGCTCGGTGACTATAGTGCAGCCCGGTCATAAGCATTATTTTCGTGGGAAAATGTCCACCTGACGGACCCCATCCATTTTACCGAGAGATACACGGTACCGCAATGGACTCCACCAAAGATAAATGGAATATCACTAACGCCAAAGAAAAACGTTAAATACCTTGGAGTAGTAATCGATAGTAAACTGTCATGGAAGCCAAAAGAGGAAGAAAGAGTGAAGAAGGCGACCAACGAACTATATGCATCCCAGAAGAAGCTGAGTAGCACCTGGGGCCTGTCACCAAGTCTGATGCATTGGCTTTTCATTACAGTAATACGACCGATACTGCTGCACGGTATAATGGTATGGTGACAAGCCATGGAGAAAACCACATAGCTAAAGCTGATGGAGAAGACCCAGCAACAGGCACTGGTCTGTATTACGGGGGCGCTTAAGTCCACTCCAACCAGAGAATTAGAACACATCTTAGGTGTCAACCCTCTGGACATCCAAGCACGATTTCTGGCACAAAAGACCGCTCAACGTCTATGTGCGGCAGGCACCATGGTGCTACAAAGCTATGGACACAGCATAGTTGGTAGAGAGATCAATAGTAGCACGGACTACATTATCCCAAAGATCAAGATGTGCATATTGCACATCTGCACTATTGGGACCAGAAGACTGGCGTACAGGACTGGCCCTAGAAGCAACGCAATTCTTTACAGACGGGTCAAAGATGGACCTAGGAGTCACAGCCGCCGTATGCTGTGCAGAGCCAGAAAAAAGCTCTCATACAAACTGCCAAACCACTGCATCATATTCCAGGCGGAATTCTTCGCAATAAGGAAAGCAGCGGAGTTGGCGGAAATTCACGCTCCATACCACCAAATACATATATACGTGGACAGCCAAGCGTCAATCAAGACAATGCAATGACACTCAATCAACTCCCGAAATGTCCTGTTGAGCAGGGATGCACTAGATTCCCTCAGCATTTAAGAAAGGTGCAAATCTACTGGATTCCCAGCCACCGGGGCATCGATGAAAACGAGATGGCAGACAGTCTTGCAAAAGCCTGAGTCGTACTAGGCCAAGAAGAAACACTAAACATACCTATCTCCATACAGACGCTTAACAGCAAGATGGAGGAGATAACAGAGAAAGATGCAGAGGTAAGGTGGGAAAACACCAGCGGATGCAGAATCTCTAAGACCTGGAATCTAGAGTCTAGAACATCTCATTTGCACAGCAATTGCCACGATGAGATTAAAAATTCTGCACACCCCACGGTTCTGTTCTTTGGAGGAAGCGGCCAAGAGGTCCCCAAAACAGCATCATTAAGAACCCTAAAGTCTATGTGTGACCCCATCTGGGGTCAGCCGGAACTACCTAACCTAACCTAATTTACCCTCTGCCAGGCACACTGGGCTGAATGGCCAAATTTTTTTGATAAAGTCGAATTTTTAATGACAATGTTTTATGATGTTGGTCATTTATTCTAAAAGAAGATACTTAAAGTATAACAATTCCAAAAATTAAAGTCCGAGGGCAATTGTTTTCTTTTAACACGCCTGCAAACTCTGATGTTTGCTTGCCTGTTTGATTTAAAAAAAGAGCGGAAAATTTATATCATCTTTGCTACAAGAGACAATTTCTGCTAGTGAAGAAATAAAATGTGTGAAATATGCAAAATACAGTAAAATTGATGTATTATGATGATGATGATGATTATTTATTTAAAATATTTTGTTAACCTACTGATTACAACTGAAATTTATTTACTGTGGTTATGAGCTAAAATTTTAAACAAGAAATATTAAGCGTATCGACTTGGTGTTTAACCGTCTGTCGATCACTGCTACCTAAATCCTTTTCTACGCAGTCTAATACACCTGACTTCCCAGGTCTTCCCCAGATATCGGATCGTTCAACTACGGAGCTTGGTATCCAAGTAGCGATGTTGACGTTTTTTAAAACTGTCCTTCAATTATTTGTTTTCTGTATCTGAAATTCTGACTTATAAATTTATAAAGCGCCGACCAGTTTTCGCCATTAAGAAATTTTAGTATCACGTGCAGTTGTATCTCTGCCTTGCCAAAAAGAAGCAAGCGGTGTTCCCTCAAAATAGGACAGACTCCATAGAAAACTGTAATATTTTCTTATTCTCTGAGATTCCATAGTGGTCACCTACTGATTGATGTGTTATGTAAATGATATTAAGCAATTGTGTTAAGCCTGTGAAATTATTTAAATAATTTGTTTTGTGATACGTCCTTAGTCTGAGAAAACTTACTCAAAACACCTTTCCCCTGTGGACTTAAACCTTAATGTCGCCCAGTGAAATTGTTCTTCAAAGTATGCATTCTCAATTGTTATCAACAGTTTTTGCCCGATTTTGGCCGTTTTCTGACCTTTAGGAAAGGTTAAGCTCAGACTATTTTCAATGTGAGGCAGATCAATAGTCGGGAAAAATTATAATTTTTAAGGGATTTTAAAACAAATTAACATGCAAAACGTTAGGTTCAAAACAATAAATAGTATAAAGCATGCGAAAACCAATTAATAACAAAAAACAAAAAGTATATTACGTATCCGCCACATGGGACCATATGGGCGGTGAGGTAGTCATGGTAGGATCGACTTAAAACTTTTTCTAAATGATATTCTAGTTGTTGTTATCGAAATTTCCAAGTTTCAACTCTATGGCTGCATGTGTTGACTTTGTGCCAAAAATTTGGCTATTCAGACAAATGTCCAAATGTACAAAATTGTATGGCAACGTCAATATCTGTACAAGTGTACAATTGAGACCAATCGGAAATATAGTATAAGATCGATAAGCTTTAAAAAATCATTTTTTTGGAAACAACGAGTTTTGACCGTAAAATTTCTAGAAGCAAAACAATGTAGGATGAATGTAGGATGATAATCGTACTCCGGAAGAACCAATGGGTCAATTCTAGATGCAACAACTGGGGGGATTCAGCAAGAAAATCAGGTCGAGCGATCTGTTTATCGAGTTGCGAATAGGGTTAGCTTGTGCCATTGACAAATCAAGAAGTCCATCAATAAAGTCGTGGGATTTCAAAGGAAGAAGCGCGTTTGATTCTTCATTCAAGGACCAAGTAACCTCCGGTAAGTTGAAGTCTCCAAGAACAATCAATACGTCACTATTTGCTAGCACCAAAGAGTCCGACTGGATGGCAGAAAAGTGAGAGGAGTAAATTGTATTATTTAAATCTTTATTATTATTATTTATTTATTTAATCCTTTAAATTAGAATTTGGCGGGGAATTTGGTGGTAAAAACAGAATAAGAAATTTTAGGTTTTAACCACGTCTCGGTAAAAACAAGAACATGAAAATCAAAAGATATACTATCTACAAAAAATGTAGCGAGCTTAGAAATAAGACCTCGTACATTTTGGTAGGCAAGCAAAAGGGAAATACATTAGTTTTTTGTCGCAACATTAGAAGTAGACGCTGCAGATAGATTAGAAGGTATGAAGGGCAAGTAGATAGGCGATCGATTTTTCTTTTTGTCTATATACTCTTTTATTATTATTTTGAAAGGGGAAATCTCCCTTTCATATGAAAATGTGAGCTTTTCCACCAAAATATCAGTGTCTGGGGTTTTAGCCTGAATATAGGCTTTAACATCATCAGAAGTAAGATCAGGGGCAAGCCGTGAAATAAATACTTGTTTCTTTGGTGAAACTACTGTTAGAGGCTTAGCAGCAGCAGTTACCCCAGCTACATCGATAATGCATACCGAGGTCAGGTGGCGTAACTGCTTGATGGACTTCCTGATCGGACAAGTCGGACACTACATCTAAAATTACCTGACTATTATCAGAAATGCTACTATTTGAAGTAATTTCCGCAATGGAGCCGAAATTCCAAATGATATCAGACACTGGGTGTTAGGAGATGATGGACTTTCGCCGTGATCTGGGACAGAAAGCGCAATCTGCTTCTGAGACGGACCAGAGCTATTAGTTTTGTTTGCCTTAGGGGACTCGTTCATCAGCTTTAAACTTCCGAACTGCGAATTTAGCTCCAAGAACTCATTATTAAGAGAGCAAAACTTAGCATAAAGGTTTTTTAAACCGTCTCTAGTCTGCCTCATGAACTTTCTCATTTCCATCTCTGCTGCAGCGCAAAGCTCTTACCCCCACTTAAGTCCGTTGGACAGCGCAATGGCGTCTTTAACCCTGGCAGTATAACCAGCACATTTAATATGGATGACATGTTAAAGAGATTCAAAAACTCAAATCAAATAAACTTAACACCAAATAATCAGAGTAAAACAGACCAAATTCTCCACTGGGGTCAAACGATCAGCAAACAGTAACCGCCACCGAAAACAAGAACAACAGTCGCAAGCAATTAAAGACACAAAAACAACAACAACTGCAAAGCACACACACAGTTAGAGCGCGGTAGAGCCGATCGCGAGTGCGAGAAAGATGAGTGGGAGGAAATTAAGCTAAGCCAAACACCACAGCAACACAAATGAAGATAGCGCGAGCGATTGACAAAAACTCAAGCAAATAAAGAAAGCAAAAACAAAACGAAAGAACAAATCTAAGCACAGTTAAAACAATGCAGATTATGTTGTTATGTTTAGTTAGTAAATTAATAGCAAACAAATAAGCGTGATCTTTTAGACGTATGCAACACAAAATATAATAAATATAGTTAATTATGACACTGGCCAAAAAAAGTTAATAGAAGTGTGCACTCCCCCCGATAGAAGACAAGGACGCCTCGACAATAGACGAGTTCTATGAGTGCCTGAAACACTCATATGAGCGCTGGCCCGATTACGACATGAAGATCGTGCTAGGCGATTTTAACACAAAAATTGGGAGAGAAGGAGAGAAGGGCAGCCAGTCATAAAATTAAAGTGATAAAATTTATGTCGTAAGTGTCTTGTTTCCCAAGAGTGTAAATTTTTTCTCAATCTGGAATAGTTTAACTGTAAAATTTTCAAAACCGGGACTTAATACCTGTACTGGAATATTTTGTATAATTTTTTTCATCAACACCTAAACAGTAAGAAAATTTCCCAATTTCTTGTTGCTTTAATGGAACATAACTTCTTTACTCTATCGTGTTCGATGGTTCCGCCACATGGGGGATAAGCAATGGCTAATTCCTTGACAAGATCTTATGTCGCTTATTTTTATTCCACCTCACTTGAAAATCATAGCCTAGCTTTCTTAGACGAGTATTTAACTTTTCATAGTTAATATCTCTTTCAAACAATTTGGAAGTGTAACATAAAGTTGATTCAAGCCTTGCAGTCTTGGGGCTTGCTAACCAAATTTCAAAAAAAGCTTCGCGTGATATATCCTTTATTGTGAAAAATTCTCCTCAAAGCTGGGTGCTCACATCAGCACAGCTAGCGAAGCAGTGAGCTCATTACAACTTTTTTGTTTTCAGTGATAGCGACCGCAAACTTGGTATGTATTTATTTTTGATACATCTACACAATTCTACTAAGTTTTATCAAAAACGGGTTGCTATGTCGTATGGCTGAATAATGTGTGGGAGGGGGTAGTAGTTTTGGTCCAATGTTGGCAATTTCAGAACTATACTTCCATATGGTAAAAAAAAGCTTCCATTCCAAATTTCAAGTCAATAGCTTTTAAATTACGGCTGCAACTGATTTTTGTCGTCTCAGAGCGGCAAAATCTTACACTGTGCGTAGGCCGATTTAGACTTCACAAAGCTACCTCCAGTAATGGAGAGGCTAATAGATTTCGCTATCACGTTAAATTGCATTCATCAAGTGTTCTATACGTACGTGCGATTCGAGGACCGAATATACTGGCATGTTCCGGATTCCACTTTAGTGAATTCGAATTTAATAAATGTGTCATTTTTTGGTGAACAATCAAGGTAATCTGTATCAAACCTTAAAATTTGTGCTTCCTTTTAATAGGATGAACTCAAAATGAAAGGTTTTATGCCGATTTAATTTATAAATTTTATACAACATCCACTTCACCAAATTCGAATTCGACAAATTTTGTCGAAAGTGAAAACCGGAACAGGCCTGATAGACTCGGATCGTTGCCTTGTTGTCAGTGTGGCACATTCCACACGCTCTAGCGCACGTCGAAAGCTAACCGTCGAGAAGATGCAATCACAACGGAAATCCGAAGCCTACACAGCAAAGCTTACCCAACTGCTCAGGGAAATCCCACCATGCCCTTCTGGTGTATGCAAACAGTGGAAGCATATTGCTCAATCAATGATTACGGCTGCCACGTCGATACTCGCACAAGCCGAGCACTCCCGAAAACGGACATGGTACTATGAAGAGTGCCGCCGAGCTACTGCAGAGAAAGACGCTGCGTAGGAGCGATGCCTCGAGAAAAAGAGAGAAGAGAAGCGCCTCTTTAAAAGAAATAAGAATGAGCAGGATAGGAGCATGCGCAAGAAAGTGGAAGTGCTTTTCGGCATGAGTGAGACTCCAAAGTTGTACCAAAGGATTAGGCAACTAACCGAAGGTTTTAAGCCCAGGGTCACACAATGCAAGGACGAGAACGGAAATCTGGTCACAGATCTGCAAGTGGCAATTGACACATGGAGGAAGTATCCAACCTGCCGGTGGCGAGAAAAGGTAAGGTGCATGCACCCACTCCTATGCAGAATATGGTCCGAAGAGAGCATGCCCGAAGAATGGATTCTTAGTGTACTTTGAAAAGAAGAAGAGAAGTAAAGAGGGTCGGATGTGCTTTGCATCGAGCTCCGGACTATTCACCTGTAAGACACACACACACATCCAAAAGCGAATAAACTGGTGTCATCGCGCTGGCCGGGGTGCTCCTCTAGCCTTAACTGTGCACCTGAGTTCACGTAGTCGCGCAACGAGGGACGATTTTCCACATAATTGTTGGCGGCCATTTCACATTTGGGACCTGCTATTCGGCGAAAGTGAGGAAAAACCAAGGAAAACGAAGAAAGTTTCTCCACCGGGACAAAAGCAACGTGAAGCAGCAAACAAAACAAACTAGTGGTGGCACTAAACAGCTGATCATCGCACCGCACGTGAGTAATTAAAACACGTAACGTAAGGCCCACCCACGTCAAAGCGCAGCCGCAAAGCCCTGTGCATGTGCAACTGTAGTCAGCTGGACTGATCTAACGCTCTGTTACCCACTCTAAAACTGTAGAGTACTGAAAAGGCCGTTGCAGTTTTGGAAGCTTTGCCACAGTTTAAATGCAAATTCGGTAAGCCGAACATTAAGCGGAAAAAAACGGACTTGTCCCCGGATAAAGCGGAAATGGGTGAAGCTACTGGGTTAGCTGGAGTCTCGATAGAGCAGTTAATGCAGGTGATGCAGGAAACTATGGCTTCAACGCTGGATGATAAGCTCAAGCATTTAGCGAAAAAAGATGCCATACTAGGGCTAAATGGTCGGCTAATGGAGGTTTCGTCCCAAGTAGAAGCAATAAAGGCCGAAAACAGTCAGCTTAAGCGAGAAATAGAGCAAATCAAAAATGATAGACAAAAGGAACAAAAGGAAATCGATAAGCTCATTAGCCAGTCTAAAAGGAAAAACGTGATTTTCAGGGGCGTGGTCAAAATAAAAGAGCCCAAAGATGCCGTGTCGGATCTCTGCAAAAATAAATTAGGCATAATACAGCCAAAGATCATGGCAACCAGAATTCTTGCGGAACGGGAACAAAGCAGGATACTGATTAGCGAAATGGTCACAATCGAGCAAGCGGATGAAATTTTTAAGAACGCTAGGAAGTTAGTAGGGTCAAATATATACGTTGAAAAAAACTTGTCCGAGCAATAACAGCAAAATAAAATCCTGCTGCTTCAACTCAAACGACATCTGCAATTGCTCAACAAAGAGGTAAAAGTCTTAGTCAAAAATGATTCAATGAGGATTGAAAACAATTGGTACTACTGGAATGTCAAACACGAGCTTGTCTGCGGCAAGGAAAACGGATACCTGTCATTGGCGAAAATATACCCAACTCTTACTGAAGATAACATTGATTATGGTAGACTAACATAAAAGGAGAATATCGAAGTCTAAATCTACTAAATGTAGCCTACAAAGGCATAATCTATGTAGTAATATAAGCAAGGGAAATAGAAACCTGAACGATTATTTTAAAGCTAACTTAAAGGTATAATCCTATAACGTAGCCGGACTAAGCAGCAAGCTAATCCAAAAACAATTTTTTTAACATGTTAAACGTGCTCGACATATTTATCCTGTTTGAAACATTAGTCGATAAGAGTCTGGAACTTTATGAGCCATACTTCTGCGACTATAACATCCAATGGCAATTGGCAACAAGAACGGCGGAAAGACGGCGAGCAAGCGGGGGAATATTATATGGAATTAAGAAGAGTTTAAAACAATTTTGCAAACTAATAATAGTGGAACAAACCACAGTTATAGAGCTACTACTTTCAAATGAAA
Organism: Lordiphosa fenestrarum; assembly: GCA_035044985.1. Classification (NCBI taxonomy): domain Eukaryota; kingdom Metazoa; phylum Arthropoda; class Insecta; order Diptera; family Drosophilidae; genus Lordiphosa; species Lordiphosa fenestrarum. The sequence goes on from JAWNNO010000503.1 coordinate 33,373, forward strand.
AGGTGTATATTATACCCTGTTACCTAAACTGCAACAACTGGTCAGCAGACTATGAAAGACTCTACGACATCTTGATCGAGTCCTCCTTGAGCAATATTATGATAATAGGAGACTTAAATGCACGAACAGGAAATCAGCAGGCGGAGATCGTAGAACCCACAGCGCATGAGAAATTTGCAAATGTCCCAAGAAAAGCAAGAGATTTAGTAATAGACAGAAAAGGAAAGAAATTGGTAGAGTTGTGTGAAGACTTTCGCTTCACAATCATAAATGGCATAACCAACAGCGATGAAAAAGGATGCTACACGTTTCTGCGTGGCCAAGCAATTTCTACAATCGACTATTGTCTGATCCAAGGAAAGTGGCACAACTATTTGTAGGACTTCCAAATCAAAGCGGAAAACTTCTCCGATCAAATGCCCCTAATTGTAAAAGCTGAGTTGTTAGTGGACAAGGACTTGGCAGAAAAAAGTAGTCAGCTATTACCCAAGCTGAGATGGATTCCAGGGCGAGCGCAGGACTATGCCGCTAAATTAGATCAGGAGCTGACATAGCGGTCAACAACACAGGAACAATTGGACCTACAAGACTTAGTTGAAAGTATCACATCAGCTGGAAAATGTATGCAAAGGCCAGTAGCGCAAAATTGGATGCAACCCTGGTTTGATTTTGAGTGTGAAGAAGCTAGAAATGGTTCACAAATCGCGCTCAAAAAAGCTACGAAATCGAATACGTCAGAGGACAAATGGATTTACCAGCATGCGATCGGTCTCTATAAAAGCATATGTAGAGAAAAACAGAAGCTTTACTTCAAAAGGATGGAGTGGGAAATTGGAAATGTGAAGGACGGGAAATCTTTTTGGAACCTTGTGAGAAAGCTAAATAGAGACGCAGGGAGAAGGAACATTGAGGTCGAAGCTGCGGAACTAGCACAATACTTTCAGAGCCTTCTATATGATAATGTCCAAACCTCCACAATCATATTAGAGTTGCCGAACAATGTAGTTGACGAACTTGATTGTGAATTTTCTACCCAGGAGATCTGCTGTGCTCTCAATAGTAGTAAACCAAATAAAGCGCCGGGGACAGACCGCGTACCTGCCGAGTTTCTTGAAAACGCCAGCCCACAATTTAAGCAATATTTGAAGGATGCCTTTAACAGAATCTTTGATTTTGCCAGCGTGCCGAGTTGTTTCCTTACAAGCATCCTATTCCCAATTTATAAGAAAGGAGACCCAAAAGAAGCACACAACTGCCGCCTGTTCAGCGGCAACACTACTACGGTATGGGATGGACATGTACTATCGGAAGAATTCGCGACGAATCAAGGTGTGCAACAGGGATGCCTACTCAGTCCTCTGGATCTTCCAGGAGGAGTCAAAATGGGTGGACACATATTTAAAGTTCTAATGTATGCCGATGACATGGTCATGCTAGCAGAAAGTCCCAAGCAGTTGCAAAACATGATAAATGCTACACAGGCTTATTGCCACACTTGGAATCTTAAGATTAACATCGAGAAGTCTAAGGTACTAGTGGTACGTGATAACCGAGGGAGACAAGCAAGCAACGAATCATGGACCCTAAATGGATCACAGCTGGAGGTAGTAAAGTCATTTAAATACCTAGGAGTGACTCTTACTGGTAATATTGAGTTTGACAGACATGCGGAACTGAAATTAAAAGACACTCGAGCAGCGATAGGAAGCACGTGGAACTCTCTCTTAAGGCGAGCAAATGTCAATCCTAGCACCAAATACAAGATGTACCAGGCGACAGCAAAGGCGATAACGTGCTACTCGTCTAAAGTATGGGGATGTTTTCAACACGAGGACGTTGAACGCAGTCTCAGGTTCATCATATAAAGTATTTTTCAACTCCCACAAAACACACCTAACTATGCGATACACCTAGAAACTGGTCTGCCACCATTATTCGCCTATACTCTGCAACTGCATTTCAGTTACGTCAAAAAAATATTCGATATGCCCGAACACAGATACCCAAAAATAGTTGCAAAACACCTGCTCGCGACCGAAACACAACTCTTTTGCCAGTGGATTAACTTGGCACAGGAGTTCGAGACTGAGCTTATTCTTCAAAATCCCAATCATTGGGAAATACAACAGAGGAGGCTAATAAATAGTATTGAGTCGATAATGCGGCAAAGATGGGAAACGGAAGCGAGACTTAGCTCCACAAGAAACTCATACTCAAAGTTATGCTACAATATGGCGGAAAATAATTACTTCCAAGATGCTTTTGGAACTGTCAGAATCTCGCAAATTTTTAAGGCTCGAGTGGAAATGCTCCAGCTTAATTATAGACCCCATCACCAAAACGGAGACGCTTTATGCACTTTGTGTAACATGAGGGAACGTGAGGACACTCTACACTTTCTCGGCAGATGCCCGATACTTCAGGAGCTGAGAATAACCTATCTGGGAAAACCAAGGCTGACTGAGGAGGAATGCCACAATACGCTAAATGGAAGGAGCTGGATGGATTTAGCATCATACATAAGCCACGCTTTAAAATATAGGAATAAAATTATACATGAATTGTTTTAAATATTGATCTCGCTTGTACTGTCTGCCTTCTTTTGCTTTATTAACTCCTTTATGCTGCCTTTAATGTTCAAATTCTTGTTAATTGTATGTAATTATGTTATATGTATAAATGCTAATATTATTAAGTGCAACAGAATATGTAATTATTTTATATCAAAACGGCTTTAGGCTAACGGCAAATTGCCATGCCTATAATAAGCCCAAATAAAATTATACTACTACTACTACTAGTGTACTTTGGCCTATTTTTAAAAAAGGAGACCCCGCAGTTTGCGCCAATTACTGGCGAATCATCCTTCTACCCATTGCAAATAAGGTTCTGTTATGCATACTATGTGAACGTCTACAGCCGAGAATGCGCGAATTGATTGGACCTTATCAGTGTGGCTTTAGGCCTGGAAAATTCACCACAGACCAAATATTCACATTACGACAAATCCTAGAGAAAACATATGAGACAGAGATGGACACCCACCACCTTTTTGTTGACTACAAAGCCTCCTTCGACACTCTGATAAGGTCAAAGTTCTTAAAGCCTTGTCCACATTTAGTATACCAGCAAAGTACGTTCGACTTTGCATGATGACTTTGAGAAGCACACAAAGCTCCGACAAAATAGGAAAAAACCTCTCCTCAAATGGAAAATCCGCTTGGTCCAATTTTGGCATACTCTTTCCAACATTTCGGCCGGTATCAATGGGTACGTAAACTAGCAGAATTGTCGATTTTGAAGTGAATCTGCCTACAGACAATACTAGCTTGCATCTAAAATTTGGTTGCTCTAGCTCTTCTAGTCTCTGAGATCTATGTGTCCATACAGACGGACGGACGGGCGGACGGGCGGACGGACAGACGGACATGGCTATATCGACTCGGCTGTTGATGCTGATGAAGAATATATATACTTTCTGATATCAGAGATGCTTCCTTCTGCCTGTTACATAAATTTGCACGACTTTAGTATACCCTTTTTAATCTACGAGTAACGGGTATAATGATGCGAATCGTAAGGTAACTGTGAATGGTGAGCGCTACCGTGAGATGATATCCAACTTTTTTTTTGCCCAAAATGCAAGAGCTTGACTCGCATGACATGTGGTTTCAACAAGAGGGTGCCACATGCCATACAGCACGCGCAACATTGGACTTATTGAAAGGCAAGTTCGGTGAACATTTTATTTCACGTTCGGGACCGGTCAATTGGTCTATACAGACAAGCCCGCTTCAACTGACGCATTGGAAGACAACATTGAAGTATTTATTCGTGAGATACCGGCCGAAATGTTGGAAAGAGTATGCCAAAATTGGACTAAGCGGATGGACCATTTGAGGCGCAGTCACGGTCAACATTTGCATGAAATGATCTTCAAACATTAAATTATATGGACCGTACTATCGATTCAAATAAAGATTTTATGCATTTTTCTGAATTTTATGTTTTTTTTTAAACTTTCCTATAGCTCTTAAAAAATCACCCTTTACTACAGGGTGCGCCATATAAAGTGTCGGTATGGCAACACTAAATAGCTTTGACATTTACCAACCGATTGCTTTTGTTAGACATGTTTTGGAAACATCAATCTAGTACAATTTTGACCATGGAACGCTTCACACCAAAACAACGTGCCGAAATAGTGACGCTGTTCATCGAAAATAATCGTTCAATTGTGCTAACAAATTTTGATGACCGATGAGGCCCATTTCACGCTTTCTGGTGGTGTTAGTAAGCAAAATTGTCGCATATGGGGCACGGAAAATCCACACCGCATCCATGAAATACCTTTACACGACCAA
>JAWNNO010000507.1:0-61582 GCA_035044985.1 Lordiphosa fenestrarum
AGTTAAATAGGCTCCGAGAAAATTCTCAGCTTCTCCGTACCTAGCTTAAGAATAAATCGATCATAATGAAGTTTAACTAAATTGTTTACCGTTCCGGGAGTTAGAAGAAACGGACCAGGACTAAGATGAACGAATAATGGTTTGCATAAGGGATCGTCTTTAAAAATGGACTTGCTCTCAGACGATCATGGTAGGTTGGGGATATACGGTTCCCTAATACCACCTAGGGGTAGCTAACAGCCACCATAAAAATATAAATAGGTGCAGCTCTTCCTAAAATCTTTTCTTTCATTCTTTTGTTCCTTTGTGGTGTATTCCTTTTTTACTGACCTTATAGTTCTGGCTGATTGATAGGCGAATTGACCCCTAAAACAGCACGCGAATATTAGTAATTAATAATCAACCTGGAATCGAGCAAGTAGCATCGCGGTACCCTTTAATAACCCCTCCATCGCCGACGAGACAGAGCCGGAAAGCCAGCTCGTGCTCCGCATAGGATGCCTACCCCTCCATCAGCTCGGCTAACAGCAACCTTCGTCGCATGTTACATACTCTGATTAACTATGTTATTTGCTTACAGCTGCCTTCCGTGAATAAGGAATTCTATGTTAAGTCAAGTAGCCCTTTGATTGTTCCTATACAACTTTAAAGTACGAATCTAGTCGTCCTCCCATAAAAAAAAGAGTGGGCGTCGTGGAACACCCGGTACGAGCGAAACTCTTTACGAGGGATAATCATATCCTGATTTGAAATAACAATACTTACAAAAGAATATAAAGTAGTTTGGTTTTTGTCAAATTTACATTTTGAATCGTAAGACAGTGTTTCCCAAGAAGAGAGGCTCTGTCTCTCTCTCACACTTACTGATGCATTACTTCGGCAAGCATTCGGTGTGAATTTCCGAAAGTGTTCAGCCCTCCAGGGCTTGGCTGGGGAACACTGTTGTAAAAGTAAGAGCAAAAGAGAGAAACTTCATTTTAATCATCCACCAACAGTGGCACATTCGATAGTCTTGAATATCGATAGTCGAACCTGCCAAATATCAAGGCTGTAGAAGCTGCAGCCTAAGCAACCAGCGCTAGAAAGACCGACCGTCTGGGCCAAGCAGCTAACAACAATGCCGATTTCTCCGCCTTAAGGAGAAAGATGAATACACTGGTTGACTACAAGTCCAAAATGATGACCGACATTACAACCATGATGGCCAATGGGCTCAAAATCATCGAATGACGATTCGTAAATGTAAAACCTGCTTCATGCAGCTCGAAATACTGTACCACTATCGTGAAACTAGCATTCTCCTGGGCGTCGCTAACTGACGGCACATCGAAGATGAGCGTATTATAGTGCTACATTTTTTTGATATTTTACATTAACCATAGAAATTGTTGCTTTAATTCTCATTTTGACCGTTTAACTACATTGTTTGTAGACATTTCACATTAATTGTTGATTGTTTGAATTGCTTTGATATCATGTCCTTGTTTTGGTCACTGTTTCGGTCACTCTTTTGGTCACTCTTTTGGTCACTGTTAAGGTCACTGTTTCGGTCAGTGCTTTGATCACTGTCTTGGTCACTGGTTCGGTCACTGTTTGGTCACTGTTTGGTCACTGTTCGGCTACTGTTTCGGTCACTGTTCTGGTCACTGTTTCGGTCAATGTTTCAGACACTGTTTCGGTCACTGTTTCAGTCAGTGTTTTGATCACGGGTTTGATCACGGGTTTGGTCACTTGTTCGGTCATTGTATCGGTCACTGTTTCGGCCAGTGTTTTGTTCACTGTTACGGTCACCGTTTTGGCCGCTGCCATGATGCAACAAGAGAGGTGAGGTGGTATCAATGTGAGTTCTCTGCAAAGTACCTTCACGTTCAGTACTGCGCGTACTTTTGAAGCGTAAGCTTTTGACAAAAGGCATCCCACTCATAACGCCCCACCTTGTATTGTTGCATCATGCCACCTGCTGCTATGGCTGGTTTGTATAGATCAAAGCTGTTGATTTTGCAAAGTTAAGAGCGTAGCCAAAGAAATCTGTCGCAGAGACAATCGTTTTCTGGATTTGCCCCCAGTCGACCGTCCGTAAAGAGCTTCGCTCTAAAAACAAAAGCAAATGTGCTTCTCTCCTCTCCCAACCGAACACAACCAGAGAGCGCATTTAAAGGTTGCTTCCGTCCTTCTCTGTCATGATTCAACAAGAGAGGTGAGGTGGTATCAGTGTGAGTTTTCTGCAAAGTACCTTCACGTTCAGTGCTGCGCGTACTTTTGAAGCGTAACCTTTCGGCAAAAGTACGCATCACACTCATTATGCCCCACCTTGTATCGTTGCATCATGCTCTCTGTCAATGTGCCGCACGTAACCGTTTTTATACCCTTGCAGAGGGTATATTGAAATTGTGCAGATGTTTGTAACGCATAGAAGGAAGCATTTCCGACCACACAAAGTATATATATTCTTGATCAGCATGACGAGCTGAGTCGATATAGCCAAGACCGTCTGTCCGTCTGTTTCTATGCTATCTCCTACGTCAGTTTTAAAGCTATCGCCACCAAACTTTGCACGAAGTCTTCTGGTCCAAATACGCTGCACATTTGTCGGAACCGGCCGGATCGGATGACTATAATATATAACTGCCATAGGAACGATCGGTCGAAAAACTAGTTCTAGGGATAAAAATTTTTTTTGTTTTTTATGCAATCGTCTCCAAACTCCGTATTTACTAGTTTTTAATGCTTCTCCATAATTCTGCCAAATTTAGTTGAAATCGGACATCTATATAGTATAGCTGTCGTACAAAAGTAGTCAGAAAAGTAGTCTTATTGGGATAAACTTGTATGTTTTCAGTGGATATGTCCTTCAAATTAGTTAGCAAACGTGCTGCAAGGGTATACAAACTTCGGCCAAGCCGAAGTTAACTTTCCTCTATTATTTTTCCTGACAACTGCAAAGAGAGGACCGGTTGTTGCGAACTCTGCTCACAACCCACATGCTGCTATCGCTTTCTTGCACAGACTTTCTGTCTTTCGACATTACAAAATACCTAGATCTGGTGCGAAAATAGTTAAATTGGCAACACCGGTTAGCAGACTCCAGTGTAAGCCGAGATATGGTGCAATAATATTAGGTGGTCTCGTCGGCAAAAAATAGTCCGTTAACAATGCCAACAGTAACAACAAGCGAAAAAACAAACGCGTCGGCAGTAGAGAGTGCCAGTGCGGGAGAAAATAACAGAGCGCACATAATTTGCTGCGTACATGAAAGTTGCATACATACACATACTATATACACACACGCACTGAGTGAGCTCACACACACACGCTGCTGACTTTGCAAAGTCAAAAGCGTAGCCCAAAAAATCTGTCGCAAAGACAATCGTTTTCTGGATTCACCCCCCAGTCTACCGTCCGTAAAAGAGCTTCGCTCTAATAAATATGTATTTTCGTCTTAAACAGGCTGTAACTTTGCCAAATAAGCTGATGAAGCTGCCATAAAAATCACATTATTAGATCAAATGTTTGGCTCTATGCTCAAATGGCTAAAATTTTAATTCAAAAGCGGCGTTAGCTTAAAAGTGATGATAAATTATGAAAAAATCCCATAAATCGAGAATAGTCTGACTTTAGAGGCCAATTTAGACACTTTCCGCTGTACTTTTAAAGCGTTTTAAATTTTTGAAAGACGCATTGATAAGTACTCTGTCGCATAAAGCTCAAAATCCAGATATATATGCCTAGTGTGGCCTCCGTAATTTCTAGAGTGTCAAAGAATCGACAAAATCGTCTTTTCGCTATATCTTCAAAACAAGAACTGATAGAATAAAACCAATGATGCAGTTTCGTTCAATTCAGTCTATATTAACATAATCAAAATCAATAGATCAAAATAGACCTGCACCAAAAACACTGTTGGCTGTGTTATTTAAAAGTAATAAATTCTACTTTTTTGCCAGATGCAAAAGATGCGATTGTCCGGATTCTTAAAGCCGTTACCTAGAAAATTCCTCGAAATTTTTAGGACCATTTTGCACTTTAAAAATGCCAGCTTTGGCCATAAAAATTTTGGAATTTTTTGAATGGCTAGTTGGCCCAAAAAGGCTTGTGATGGAAATGATAAAAACCGTTGTTAAAAATTCAGGGTTGGCACGAGAAGTTTATATAAATTCGCTAAACTACTGTCTGTGGATGACCTTCAAAACTGCATACTTGAAATAAATGTAGGAGCGGGGGCCGATTCCCCCTAAATCCCGGCTATGCCCTTTAAGTTCGAATGCTTGGGGTGGGATAAATCCCAAATGGCATTCCGGTCTCTCACCGCCAAAATCATCTATCATATATCATATAGCTCCCATAAGAACGATCGGTCGGAAATTGGGAAAAAGAGTATTTTTTGAAAATATTTAAGCGAGCACTTGCAAGGGTATAAAAACTTCGGCACAGACAAAGTTAGCTTAGCTTTCTCGTTTTTTTTATACCCGTTACTCGTAGAGTAAAACGGGTATACTAAAGTCGTGCAAATGTATGTAACAGGCAGAAGGAAGCATCTCCGATATCATAAAGTATATATATTCTTCATCAGCATCAACAGCCGAGTCGATATAGCCATGTCCGTCTGTCCGTCCGTCCGTCCGTCCGTCCGTCCGTCCGTCCGTCCGTCTGTATGAACACCTAGATCTCAGAGATTAGAAAAGCTAGAGCAACCAAATTTTATACGTAAGCTAGTATTGTCTGTAGGCAGTTCAAGTTTGTTTCAAATTTTGGCCACGCCCCCTCCCGCCCCCGCAATAAAAAATATTGAATAACTCCCACAATTTTTAAGATATCGAGCTCAGATTTTGCAGTGTAGTCTATGTGGCCAATATCTACAATCTCACAATTTTCTAAAGAATCGGATAATAAATGGCCGAGTTAAAAAAATGTTGCATACTTATCCGAGGTGAGCTGAGTAACGGGTATTTCGAAGTCGGGCAGGGCCGACTTTAACTTACGCTCTCGTTTACTTTTGCAGAGCGCATTTTGGTCAGATGTCTGTAACGAAACGACGGAATCAAAAGACGTCCTTTACACGATGTAAAAGCGTTCATATATTACTTCAAATGTCAAACGACTGAATCTTTTATGTTCAATATTGTTTTTTTCAAATTACAAATGAATAAAATGATTTGGACTTAACTCAGCATTTACTAATTACAATATTTAAAACAAGTAAGGGCGCTGCAGTCGAGTTTCCCGACCACAAAATACCCTGTTCATTTGTTTTCATTTATTTGTACTTTTCAGAATAGATAGATATTGGGCCTCGCTTGATGTATACTAAACCACGAGGCTCTAACTTGAAAATTGTGATTTTTAGGTCTAGGATTTCTAGAGGAGGTCTAGGTTTTTTGGGGATAAAAGGGGGACGGGGTGGAATTTTTCAAATCTGAAACAAACTTGATCTGCGTGCAGCATAAATCTACCTTGGTGCAAAAATTTGTGGCTCTATCTCTCATAGTCTCTGAGATCGACGCGTTGTTACAGACAGACAGACGGACAGACGTACGGACGGACGGACGGACAGACGGACATGGCTATATCGAATCGGCTGTTCATGCTGATCAAGAATATATATACTTTATGGGGTCGGAAAATTTTCCTTCCTTCGCACAACTTCATGATCCCCCTTTTCCCATTTTCAATGGGAACAGGGTATAAAAATCTTTACTTATACAGGTATGTACCGGTATACCGAAATAAAAAACTGGGTACAGTATCTTTTTTTTTTTTATGCTTGGTTGGTATTTATTGGATCTTCTCTTAAAGGGACTAACAATAATTTTTTTTAAATCTTAATCTAGAAACTATTTTAAATAAAGAAGTGGGCGTCGTGGAAACCCGGTACGAGCGAAGCTCTTTACTAGGGATAATCATAATCTGATTTAAAAATACAATACTGACAATACTGGTAGTTTTGCTTTGTGTATTGTAAATGTAAGAGCAACGTGAGAGCATAAACCAAAACCCACAAAGTGGTGTTTGAAAATTATCGATAGTGAGCACAATTGATAGTCTTGAAAATCGTTAACAGTAAAAGTCGAACCTGACAATTATCAAGGCTAAATTTGCTAAAGGAGAGATCGTTCAAAACTGGACCGACTGATTAGACCGTGATGGCCAAACGGCTCCGGAGCATCGAATGACGATTCGTAAATGTAAAACCTGCTTCATGGCGGCAGTTCGAAATACCGTATCGCTATCGTGACACTAGCAGACGCCTGGGCGACGCACAATGACCAGACTCGCGAATTGTGCATTTCAAAAATCTATTTTCGATTGTCGATTTTTTTGAGCATACACAAAGTGAAAATCCGTGAACATTGGTCTCAATATGAGCACATTCGTTGTCAAAAACTATTCATGAACGGATTTTCTCACTTCAAGAAAAATTTCTTACTTCAATGAGTTAAAATGTTCAGGTTTTGGGAACATTTTAAACTAAAACGAGAAAGCTAAGCTAACTTCGTCTGTGCCGAAGTTTTTATACCCTTGCAAGTGCTCGCTTTAACATTTTCGAAAAATACTGATTTTCCCATTTTCCGACCGATTGTTCGTTTGGGAGCTATATGATATAGTCATCCGATTTGGCCAAAAATTTTTAAAATTATATGAAAGCATGAGAAACAAACCAATGCCAAATTGCAGGATGCTACCATTAAAAACAAAAATGTTTTTCTAACTAAGACTGTTTTTCAAACCTATCTTTTGAATGGCAGCTATACCATGTTGTTGTCCGATTTTAATAAAACTTGGGAGAATTATAAAAAAACGAAGAAACCTACGATTACAAAGTTTGGAGACGTTTCCATTGAAAAGAAAAATGTTTTTCTCACTAAAACTAGATTTCCGACCGATTGTTCCTATGAGATATAGTCATCCGATCCGGTCGGTTCCGACATATTAGTAGTGTGCAACCAAAAGAAGACTCTGAGAGACTAGTTCGCTAATAAACGGACAGACAGACAGACGGACGGACAAAGCTCAATCGACTCAGCTCGTCACCCTGATCAAGAATCTATATAGTTTATGGGGTCGGAAATGAATATTTCTATGCGTTGCAAACTTCTGGGCAAAATTATAATACCCTTTGCAAGGGTATAACAAAAATTTGAGGTCCAGGATCCAGTCCAGGACCAGATCCAATTCCAAGTAAAGGTCCGATATCAGCTCCGAATCCGCAGACATCCGCCGTGTACAACACCCCACATGCTTTAGTAAATTAAATTTTAAAAAAATGGAACGAGATTAAACATTATTTTTATTTTGTTTGTTGTACTTCAAATAAAATCACACGTAATTCACAACTTGATCTCTTGGCAGCCTCTCTTCAATTAATATTTTTAACAGAGAATGTTGTCATTTCACTCACACTCACTAACAAAGGATTTTAACAAAAGCTTTTTAAAAGTTTTTACATCTCTCTCGCACATATTAGTCAACATACAATAAGAGAGCTTTTACGGAAGAGCTTCTACGGACCATGATGAAATAGTATAAGGTGGTCTCGCCATGTGGTCGGCTCTCTCATTTTCTCCATTATTGTCAGTGCTTGGCCGGCTGACAACAGAGTAGGTTAAAGCTTTTACCTCTCACTCGCACTTATTTGTCAATATGCAATAAGGCAGAGCTTTTACGGACGAGACCACCTTATACTAATTTTATTATGCTACGGACTTGCCGAAGTCAATCTTCACGGCTTGTCAGAGAGAGAGACAGACATATTTTTCTGTCGTACATATGCACGCACGCACTGAGTGAGCTCGCACACAAACGTTCACAAGTCCATACTCTCAAAAAAAGATCTTTTAAGCAAGCGGTCTCTGCACAACGGTTGGCAAAAGACCGAGACAGAAAATGAGAGAGCGCATATAATTGGCTGCATACATTAAAGTTGCATACATACTGTTGGAATCATGCCAAGAACTATGTTTGTATTACAAACTAGTATAAGTTGAAATAACTGTCACGAAGCAAAAGCTACTTTGATCTACCTTTATGTTTAGTACAAAACTGTATTGAGATTTTCTATTGTAGAATTTCTCAGTTCAGTCTAGCTCAGCAACGAGTAAACAACTAAATAAATATAAAATTTATTTCAAACAAAATCAATATTGTTTTCATTGAATCTGGAGAAAAACCATAGGTTATGGGCCCAGACATCGCGGATGCAATATTGAATTTGTTTTAACAATTTTTTTTGGCCAATTTCTATTGTGTGCATTTTTTTGGTAAAGTTGTGTGCAGAAAGAAAAGTACGTAGCGTGCGTGTTTGAAACGGTGTAAGTAGCATACGGACTGCAGTAGCAGCGGCAGTAGCAGCGGCATTAGAAGCACCACAATTTGGTAAGCAGCAACAGAAACTAGAAGCAGCAAAATCGCACCAGAATCATCAAGAGAGTGCGAAACGGTTTGGAACAGCGGCAGTAGCAGCAGCACTAGAGGCGCCAGATTCGGTAAGCAGCAAAAATAAACTAGAAGCGGCTAAGTCGGTAAGCAGCAACAACGATTATATGGGACCAAAGATATCAGTACTTAAGAGATATCGCCAAGACGAAGGAACAGCTGTTGACCAAGCAATCAATGTCCAAGGAGAATAAGTCTAAGAATATAGTTCCTTTCAATGGAGAAAGATACTCGATCTGGAAATTCAGAATTCGAGCACTTTTGACTGAAAATGGCATTATAAACGTAATCGACAAAGCGATCCCAGACGAGGTGACTGAACAATGGACTACAGCTGACAGGAAAGCAAAATGTATCACCATTGAATACTTGAGTGATGCATTTCTTGGTTTTGCAAGTAATGACAGTACCGCCAAACAAATATTTGCAAGTCTAGATGAAATTTACGAGCGTAAAAGCCTATCGTCTCAGCTTTCTATACGAAAGCAATTGCTCTCGCTCAAATTTAAAGCTGACGTTTCGCTCGTAACTCACTTCAACACGTTTGACAACCTGATTGGTGAACTGATTTCATCAGGTGCCAAAATCGATGAAATGGATAAAGTGTCACACCTATTATTAACCCTCCCTTCGTTTTATGATGGTGTCATTACTGCAATTGAGACGCTATCAGAAGAGAATATGACACTAGCTTTTGTGAAAAATCACTTGCTTTATCAGGAAATCAAGATAAAAGGGTTAAACAAAAACACAAGCGCAAAAGTATTGGGAGCTATGTCGACTATGAACAAGAAAGAAAGAACGACTAAGGTAATTCCGTTTAAAACCAAAAGAAGATTCAAGCCATTCAAAACAAATTTCAAAGCCGATTTGAAATGCCATTTCTGTGGCAAAAAGGGACACTTCAAGAATGATTGTCATCATTACAAGAAGAGCATCCAAAATGACAAAACTAAGCATGCTCAAGCCTCAACAGCTAAATCATCTTCGGGATTTGCTTTTATGCTTCAGCAAGGTGTAAGCAATGCAAATAAAGGGGGTATATCATTCATTTTGGATTCCGGGGCATCTGACCATATGATTAATGACAAAAATTTGTTCATCGACTTCATCATTCTGGATACACCCATTGAAATATCCATAGCCAAATGTGGTGAATACATTTACGCGACTGCAAAAAGAATAGTCAAGCTCCAAAATATCCGTAACGACGATATCACTCTAGAAGATGTCCTTTATTGTAAGGAAATTCCTCAAAATTTACTCTCAGTCAAGAAAATGCAAGATGCTGGAGTTACTATCGAATTTAACTCGGAGGGAGTTAAAATAACAAAGGATGGTAAAGTAATAATTGAAGACAAGAGTGAGTATAAAGTACCAATCGTAAAATTTAAAGCGTTTACCACTAAAAGAACAGATAATGATAAGTATTATCAATTATGGCACAGAAGACTAGGACATATAAGCAAAGGAAAGTTCTTAGAGATAGTGCAATTTAATATGTTTCAGGACATAGAACTGATAAAGAATGTAAAAGTAGTCAATGAGATATGTGAAGGCTGTTTAAATGGCAAACAGGCAAGACTTTCTTTTGAAAAATCCAAAAATAAAGATCATATAAGTAGACCTTTATTTGTGATTCATTCAGATGTTTGTGGTCCAATATCACCTTCTACTATCGATGGAAAGAACTATTATGTAGTTTTCGATGACCAGTTTACAAATTACTGTGTAAGTTATTTGATAACGCACAAGTCTGACGTGTTTTCAACCTTTAAAGACTTTATCGCAAAAGGTGAAGCTCACTTTAATCTCAAAGTCGTTAACTTATATTATGATAGCATTAGCTATCATTTAACTGTCCCACATACACCCCAATTAATTGGAGTATCGGAAAGGATGATAAGGTCAATAACTGAAAAAGCTAGAGCTATCATAAATGGGGCAAAGTTGGACAAACGATTTTGGGGAGAAGCTGTATTAACAGCAACATATTTGATTAATAGATGTCCGAGTAAAGCGTTGCAAGAGAGGAAAACTCCATTTGAAATGTGGCATAATAAAAAGCCTACCCTAAAATATTTAAGGGTGTTTGGGGCAACAGTTTATGTACATAATAAACAAAGGAAGAGAAAGTTTGATGAAAAGTCAATCAAATGTATCCTTGTTGAAGACATAGCGCATTTGCATGGCTCTCAGTTCCAGAATGAGAGTATGGAACAGGTAGAACATTTCCTGAATGATAGTAAGGAAAATGTACAATTAAATTTCCCGAATGAGAGTACGGAAAATGAGAGCATGGAAAATGTACAGTCAAATATCCTGAATGAAAGTAAGGATGGAATCCCGAATGATAGTAAGGATGAAAAACCTGATACTTTGATATCAAATAATCAGCCTAGTGAAAAAACCACTTCTCTTGAAAATCCCAAGCCAGTTGGTAATCAAATGCCTAGTTCAACATTAAATGAGAGAAACACAGAAGTCAGACGAAGTGAAAGATTGAAGGATAAACCACAAACATCTTATAGATTCTTAAATAGTTGCCTTATGAATGCACATACCTTTTGTAATAGCATACCAAATTCATTTGATGAAATCAAGGATAGAAGTGATAGAACGCTTTGGGAAAAAGCTATTAAAGAAGGATTAGATTCTCAGATCTATAATCAAACATGGACTATTATTCAAAGACCCAAAAATAAGAATATAGTTGATTGCAAATGGGTCTTTACCGTCAAACATGACGAACTTGGAAACCCAATAAGATATAGAGCAAGGCTAGTTGCACGAGATTTCACACAAGAATTTCTCATTGATTACGAAGAAACATTTGCACCAGTAGCCAGAATCACAAGTCTTAGATTCTTTTTAGCACTTTCAAATCAATTTGATTTAAAAGTTCACCAAATGGGTGTAAAAACTGCATTTTTAAATGGAGTATTGAAAGAAGAAATCTATATGATGGTCCCACAAGGATTAGAAATAAATGGTGACAAAGTTCGTAAATTGAACAAAGCCATTTATGGCCTTAAACAGACAGCCAGATGTTGGTTTGAAATGTTTGAGGCAGCTTTAAAACAAATTGGTTTTGAGGATTCGGTAGTAGATCCTTGTATCTACATTCTTGATAAAGGAGAGATTAAAAGCAATATATATCTATTACTATATGTGGACGATGTAGTAATAGCAACTGAAAATATTCACACAATGACCAGATTAAAATCTTATTTAATGAGCAAATTTAGAATGACTGACTTATGTGAAATAAAATATTTCATTGGAATTAAAATAGATAGACATGGTGATCAGTTAGATCTGAGTCAGTCTGCTTATATTAAAAATGTTTTAAATAAATTTAATATGGACGGTTGTAATTCAATTAGCACTCCAATGCCAAGTAAACTTAACTACGAAGCTCTGAATGCAGATGAAAAATGTGACGCTCCATGTCGCAACTTGATAGGCTGTTTGATGTATATAATGTTATGCACACGTCCTGATTTAAGTATGTATAGCAGTAAATGTGTTGAGTAGATATACGAATAATAATATAAAAATAATAAGGAGTTATGGCAATGTCTCAAAAGAGTTCTGAGGTACTTAAAAGGGACTATCAATTTTAAATTGACTTTTGTTAAAAACTCAAATGTGAAAGACATCATAACTGGCTATGTAGATTCAGATTGGGCTGGAAGTGAGGATGATAGAAAAAGTACAACCGGATATTTATTTAAAATTTTTGGGCAGTGTCTCATAAGCTGGAATACCAGAAAACAAAATTCAGTTCACAGAAGCAGAATATATGGCATTATTCGAAGCAGTTAGAGAAGCGTTATGGCTAAAATCCCTTATGAAAGGTATTAAGTTTGATCTAAATAATCCAATAAAAATATTTGAAGATAATCAGGGGTGCATAAGTATAGCCAATAATCCATCATGTCATAAGAGATCTAAACATATAGACATAAAATACCATTTCTCAAAAGATAAAATTGAAAATAAACTTATGATCCTTGAATATATCCCTACAGATAACCAGCTGGCCGATATAATGACCAAGCCATTACCTAACACCAAGTTCCTGAGCTTGAGGAGTCAATTGGGCCTTACGGACCATACTGCAGTATAATTAATACATTGTAACTTTAAATGTAACATTGGTCTGATTGGGTTTTTCTGGGTTTTCCCCAATCCTCGCAATAAATGTTGGACCATTAATAACTATTTATTATCTCCCAGAATATAGAACTCGTCTATTAGTTTTTATAAAACAATTTCAGAATCAAACAGTAACTATACATGTAGTGATCAACGTATCTTTTGAGGAGGTGTGTTGGAATCATGCCAAGAACTATGTTTGTATTACAAACTAGTATAAGTTGAAATAACTGTCACGAAGCAAAAGCTACTTTGATCTACCTTTATGTTTAGTACAAAACTGTATTGAGATTTTCTATTGTAGAATTTCTCAGTTCAGTCTAGCTCAGCAACGAGTAAACAACTAAATAAATATAAAATTTATTTCAAACAAAATCAATATTGTTTTCATTGAATCTGGAGAAAAACCATACATACATATACACGCACGCACTGAGTGAGCTCTCACACAAGCGCTGCTGTCTTTGCAAAGTCAAAAGCGTAGCCAAAGAAATCTGTCGCAAAGACAATCGTTTTCTGGATTTACCCCACAGTCGACCGTCCGTAAAAAAGCTTCGCTCTAAAAAACTATCCCCTATTGGAGGTAGTTTGTGTTCTACGTCAGTCGCAGGGTTGGTAGGTCGTTTCTTCGCAGGCGAGAATGCGTTGCCAGCATGGTGAGAGATTTTTCAAGTTGGTTTGGGTGGGCAAGAAGCTTCTCAGAATATTTGAGCTTAAGTTCCTCTATTTCAGTTTCAACCAGTGGGATGCTGAGGTCGTTCCGGATACAATCATTGCGAATTCAGTGGCGAATACCATGGCGCTCCAGTGATGCTTCTAAGGATTCTCGAAAGTGATCTTTGGATGATGTCCACGCTGCTTGCACAAGCATTTCCCCATAGCTGCGAGCCATAGGTCCAGACAGCCTTTATGATGCTCTTGTACAGTAAGACTTTATATTCCAGCTTAAGAGGGGAACGGGAGTTAATTAGCCAGTGAAGGCTGTTGACCTTAAGCTTTATCTGAAGTTTTTTCGAGTCTATGTGTTTGCGCCATGTTAGCCTTCTATCAAGGTGTACACCTAGGTATACAACATCGTTTGATTGCGGGATCAAAGTCGCGCTTAGTGATAGCTGGGGACAGGTGCTTCTGTTGAGTGTGAACGTCACGTGCTTACACTTTTGCTCGTTGATTTTAATACGCCAGTTGGCCAGCCACTCTGCCACGTCGGTAAGATGGCTTGCCAAAAGTCTTGTTGCGGTAATTGGACATCGTGATCTGCTTAATATTGCCGTATCATCCGCAAAAGTACTTATTGTAAGTCGAGAGTCTGTTGGTATGTCGGCAGTGTATAGTACGTATAGGAAAGGACCAAGAACACTTCCCTGCGGTACTCCGGCTCCTATGGTGAACTCTTCTGTTGTGTACTCATTTTGACGAACTGTAAATACTCTGTTACTGACGTAACTTTCTAGGACTTTGTGTGTATTTGGTGGAAGCATTGTCTTTATCTTGAATGTAAGACCGTCCAACCATACGCGGTCAAATGCTTGGGCAACATCTAGGAAAATGGCATAGCAGTATTCGTGGTTTTCAAACGCAGTCCGAATATCTGAAGTTATGCGGTTGACTTGCTCAATAGTCCCGTGTTTAGCTCGGAACCCAAATTGGTGTGATGGAATGATATTTTGTGCATGGGAATCAATTTTACGGAGTAAGATCTTCTCAAAAAGTTTTGATAAGCAAGGTAGCAGACTAATGGGTCTATATGATGACGCTTGGGTTTTATCCTTTCCTGGTTTATGGATCATTATGATTGTGGACTTTTTCCATTGGGTTGGGATGTATCCACATCGCAGTACTGCATTGAAAAGTCTTGAGATATATGTTATGGCAGGACTTGGAAGTTCCATAATCATTTTCGGCGTAATAAGATCATGTCCAGGCGCTTTTCTGGGTTGTAGATCTCCGATAGCATTTTTTATTTCAAGTGAATGAACTTTAATTGGGTCAGTTTGTGCGGCGATGGGAACCAATGGAAGTGCATAGCCATTAGTTGGTGGATTTGGCTGGAAGACATTTCTAAGGTGAAGTGCAAAGACATTTGCCTTCTCTTCGTCACTGCGGGCCCAACTTCCACTCTGGTCCCTTAAAGGCGTGTCTACCTTTGCAGGTGGCTTTATGCTTGCATGTGCTCTCCATAGGGGAAATTTGGTGCTTGTAGGCGATAGTTTTTCTATGTAACGGCTATGGGCTAGCTGCTCTTCCGCTTCGAGTGCTTTGCGAAGTATGCGTTCCGCAAGTCTCAGACGATTTTTTGACGCAGGCGACCTATGGTGCTGCCATTCTCTTCTTGCACGCCGCTTTTCAGACACCAGTCGGTCTATGTAGCTGTTCGTTAACCTACTATCTTGCTTAGGAGTTATTGTTGTTGTTTGGGGGTTTGAATGCCGAGCAGCAGCAGTAATGATAGAGCTGAGGGCTTCTACTGAGTTTTCAATGTCTACTTCGGTGTTTATGTTCGGGCTCAGCTCGATGTGACTGCTGATATATTTTTTGTATTTGAGCCAGTTTGTCTTGTGTGAAGTCAGTCTCCGAGGATATTGTCTGATCTGAGGGCACTCCAGAAGGGTGAAAATTATTGGAGAATGGTCTGACGACTAGTCTGCAAGGGCTTCTGCAGTTACCAGGTTTTGTGGAATTTTTCTTGTTATAGCAAAGTCAATAAGATCGGGTATTTTCTTTGGATCTGCTGGCCAGTATGTAAGCCCTCCCGGAGATACATAGTCGAGTTTGTTTGATGCGCGCGTGAGTACGTTGTAGAGTTGCTTCCCCTTGGGATTAGTCAGTCTGGAGCCCCAGTGAGGATGTTATAGTCACCCGCAGCGAAGAAGCGATGACCAAGTGTATTAAAGAAATCTAGGAATTGTTTTTCTGATATTGTAAATCGTGGGGGACAGTAAACCGCAGACAGAGTGATATTGCCTCGTTTAGATTCTACGCATATCGATGTGGCTTGTAGGTAGGTTTCCGAATATCCCGTTAGTGGATAATGTTTGATGCGGCATCTGACTAGGATACCAGTTCCGCCATGGGCTTTACCATCTGGGTGATTTGTGCCGTAAAATGCATATCCCGATAATTGGAAATTATATCGGTCCGTCAGATGAGTTTCCGCAAGAAGCACTTTGTTTCGAGGAATGCCATTTGCATTCCAGAGTGATACTCTCAGGAGAGCCATTATTTGGGTTGTTGCGAAGCGAGCAGTTGAATGAGAAGGCCTTGCATTCTCATCTGTTCTTGCATTGCGTTTTGCATATACACCATAAAATATTTCAGGGTTTGTTGTAACGATAGAAACATGGCTTCTAAGCTACTTTGGTTTGATGATTGCTCCACATGTTTTGTTGTCAGAGTCGGCTCAGTTCGAGTTTCGTGTGAAATCGTTTCTTGTTTCAAGACGCTTGCGAAAGAATCGCCTTGGGTAGTAGTCGATGGGGCAAAAGATGGGGCAGGGGTCGTTTGGGGGCTGTATACGTATTAAGGTTTCCATTGGAACGAGCAAATTCCTTGCGCGTATTAATCCTGCTCTTCAGATCTTTGTATACTTGGCAACCTCTGTAGTTTGCGGTGTGGTTACCTCCACAGTTACTGCATTTTTTGACTGATGGATCCTCCTTGTTTGCGGGGCATGAGGCAGTATTGTGCAGCTCTCCGCATGCCACACAAACAGATCGCAGAGCGCAGTAGGATTTGGTGTGTCCAAATTCATGGCAATTGGTACATTGCACTGGATTTGTGCGCTTGTGCGGTTCCTCTACAGTTACTCTGCGGTGCAATAAGTAAGGTACCGTATCGAAACCGAAAACCGAAATAAATTAAAAACCGAAATGTAACCTTTTACCGAAACATTCATTTCGGTTCGTACCGGTACCTGTACCGGAACCGAGAATCTTTTCGGTATTAATCCCTGTTTCCAATCCTATTTTATTTTATTTTAGTTAAGTCTAGCAGCGAAACTTGTAGTGCCAACAATATTGCATCATCTGCTCAACGCAAAATACGGCCCACTGCCTATTAACAGTCAACGTAATCGCAAGAATACTTTTTTAACTGCATCTTTCAAAATTTTAAGTCCGAGGAAATCGTTACGCCTGCTTCTTCTTCACTCAATTTTTGTATGAAACTTCTCCTCACATCGTAAGCCCGTCTGGGCCTTTACGATCAAAAATGCATTTCACTTTATAAATTAAGAAGCATAACATTTGCAATAGCTTTCAAATAAAATATTTAGCTGTTCGATAAAGCGTTACAAAACTATTGCTTCTCAAACTTTGGTGCACCCCGTTTTTTGCCAGCAGACAATGTCCCGCTAGTTTTCCTATTGCATTATATGCAACAACTTTAATGTAGCTTGTTGCAGTGCTGTCATAATAACTAAATGTGTTAAGCTGAGCGGACGAGCTACGGAAAGTACGCGAACTAATCAAATTACTACGGATAAAATTCAAGCAAATAAACTTTTGCAAAACGGCAAAAGCAACTCAATCCAACAATCGCAAAACTTTTGTTAATTTCTGGCGTACATTTATTTGAATGTGTGCCTGCAGGATTACATTAATGCAGTGCTTCATCCGAAGAAGGTACATTAAGAAATGTAAAAAAAGGTGTGCAGTCGATATATAAAGCAAGTGTACTACGGTGTAATGAAAGCAATCAGCGCTTTTTGCAAGAGCTGGAGCAAGTACCTGCTACATAACATATTCGGACACCAGAATATTTGAAAGGAAACAAGGTGTAACTACCGGCCTCCTCTTCGACGTCGGAAGGTGTAGAACCATCAAGCTTAACAAATTGCCCTTCAAGCTACGGTATTTCTACAAAGTATGATTTTGCTTATCGTTGCATTATTACCAGGCTAGCGAAGGTGCAGACTCTCTTATTGTTCAGAACGTTTTTCAACTTGAAGATAAATATACCTTTGTATGGAATAGGAGAGAATGTAGAGCTACACGTATTAAGCTAGGTACGGAGACGCTGAGAATTTTCTCGCGGCGAAATTTGTTTCATAATTCTCAGTGCGACCTCTGAGACTGTAAGGTGACCAGAAAACAGCAAAATCTCACTGAATCTGAAACGGTCACCCTGTACTGGTCAGCTGTTGTTTGCTTACTAATAAAAGCACGCTTAAGAAAAGTTAATCTTTTTTTGAAAATGTAAACCTGATGCTAAAATGTAATGGATGCTGAGACTTTGGGGAATGCCATGGTTGCTTTTGTGGGGTCATTTTGCGTGGCGCTGGAGGAGGAGGAGCATTTATGAAATGTGCAAATTGCATCGAAATGCTTTTTCTAAGTCAATTCCCATAAGATTTGACCGCTTCATTTGGCGCCACTTGTCAGTCCTCCGTAAAGTTCTCCAAATGACTTTTGTAATGTTTTTTTTTTGTCATTGTCAATTATCACACATGTTTCATAATTTATTGACCCTTGCTATGACCCCCTGCGAGAATCTATCAGCTGTTTGGCCAAAAAACGAGTTGGCAGGCAATGCTCATTCTCAGAGCGCATTTGTGGTGTCTCTGTACCCGCTCTTAGAATGTGGTCTGAGAATTTTCTGCGCGATAAAAATAAACATTATTATCTTACTTGCTGTCACAGGTTGTGTTACATCATCGGCCCCATACAGGATAGAAAAAACAAAGGCACTATTTGATTAATTACGTTTCACAATGCTCCAAAAAAAATTAAAAAAGGAGTGGGCGAGGGATAATCATAATCTGATTTAAAAATACAATACTGGCAAAACAATATAAAGTAATTTTGTTTTTGTACTGCAAGTGTAAGAGCAACGTGAGAGCATAATCCAAGACCCACACAGTGGTGTTTGAAAATTATCGATAGTGAGCACAATTGATAGTCTTGAAAATCGATAACAGTAAAAGTCGAACCTGACAATTATCAAGGCTAAAGGAGCTAAAGGAGAAATCGTTCAAAACTGGACCGACTGATTAGACCGTGATGGCCAAACGGCTCCGGAGTATCGAATGACGATTCGTAAATGTAAAACCTGCTTCATGGCGGCATTTCGAAATACCGTATCGCTATCGTAATACTAGCAGACGCCTGGGCGACGCACAATGAACAGACTCGCGAATTTTGCATTTCAAAAATCAATTTTCCATTGTCGATTTTTTTGAGCATACACAAAGTGAAAAACCGTGAACATTGGTCTCAATATGAGCACATTCGTTGTCAAAAACTAATCATGAACGGATTTTTAGTTTTTGAGAACATTTTAAACTAAAACGAGAAAGCTAAGCTAACTTCGTGCAGTAGTTTTTATACCCTTGCTTAAATATTTTCAAAAAATACTGATTTTCCCATTTTCCGACCGATTGTTCGTTTGGGAGCTTTATGATATAGTCATCCGATTTGTCCAAAAAAATTTTAAAATTATATGAAAGCATGAGAAACAAACCAATGCCAAATTTCAGGATGCTACCATTAAAAACAAAAATGTTTTTCTAACTAAGACTGTTTTTCAAACCTATCTTTTGAATGGCAGCTATACCATGTTGTTGTCCGATTTTAATAAAACTTGGGAGAATTATAAAAAAACGAAGAAACCTACGATTACAAAGTTTGGAGACGTTTCCATTGAAAAGAAAAATGTTTTTCTCACTAAAACTAGATTTCCGACCGATTGTTCCTATGAGATATAGTCATCCGATCCGGTCGGTTCCGACATATTAGTAGTGTGCAACCAAAAGAAGACTCTGAGAGACTAGTTCGCTAATAAACGGACAGACAGACAGACGGACGGACAAAGCTCAATCGACTCAGCTCGTCACCCTGATCAAGAATCTATATAGTTTATGGGGTCGGAAATGAATATTTCTATGCGTTGCAAACTTCTGGGCAAAATTATAATACCCTTTGCAAGAGTATAACAAAAATTTGAGGTCCAGGGTCCAGGATCCAGTCCAGGACCAGATCCAATTCCAAGTCCAGGTCCGATATCAGCTCCGAATCCGCAGAGACCCGCAACACCCCACCTGCCTTAGTAAATTAAATTTTAAAAAAATGGAACGAGATTAATCATTATTTTTATTTTGTTTGTTGTTCTTCAAATGAAATCACACGTAATTCACAACTTGATCTCTTGGCAACCTCTCTTCAATTAATATTTTTAACAGAAAATGTTGCCATTTCACTCACACTCACTAACAAACGGTTTAACAAAAGCTTTTTAAAAGTTTTTACATCTCGCTCGCACATATTAGTCAACATACAATAAGAGAGCTTTTACGGAAGAGCTTCTACGGACCATGATGAAATTAGTATAAGGTGGTCTCGTCATGTGAGCGGCTCTCTCACTTTCTCCCTTATTGTCAGTGCTTGGCCGGCTGTCAACAGAGTAGGTATAAGCTTTTACCTCTCACTCGCAATTATTTGTCAACATGCAATAAGGGAGAGCTATTACGGACGAGACCACCTTATACTTATTCCATCATGCTGCGGACCATGATGGAATAAGTATAAGGTGGTCTCTTCATGTGAGCGGCTCTCTCATTTTCTCCCTTATTGTCAGTGCTTGGCCGGCTGCATGATACAACTATATAAGGTGAGGTGCCATGAGTGTGAGTTCGCTGCAAAGTACCTCCGCGTTCAGTGCTGCGCGTACTTTTGAAGCGTAAGCTTTTGACAAAAGTACGCATCACACTCATAACGCCTCACCTTGTATCGTTGCATCATGACCGGCTGTCAACAGAGTAGGTAAAAGCTTTCACCTCTCACTCGCACTCATTTGTCAACATACAATAAGGGAGAGCTTTTACGGACGAGACCACCTTATACTAATTTCATCATGCTACGGACTTGCCGAAGTCAATCTTCACGGCTAGTCAGAGAGAGACAGACATATTTTTCTGTCGTACATATGCACGCACGCACTGAGTGAGCTCGCACACAAACGTTCACAAGTCCATACTCACAAAAAAAGATCTTTTAAGCAAGCGGTCTCTGCAAAACGGTTGGCAAAAGACCGAGACAGAAAAAACAAAAGCAAATATGTTTCTCTCCTCTCTTAACCGAACACAACCAGAGAGCGCATTTAAACTTTAAATTTTAAGGGTTAATTCCGTCCCTCTCTGTCAATGTGCCGCACGTAACCGTTTTTTTTTCTGACAACTGCAAAGAGAGGACCGGTTGTTGCGATCTCTGCTCACAACCCACATACTGCTATCGCTTTCTTGCACAGACATTCTGGCTTTCTACCTTACAAAATACCTAGATCTGGTGCGAAAATAGTTAAATTGGCAACACTGGTAAAGCCCATATGGGCTAATCCGAAAATTTTTAAACCAAGGGCAGAAAATTAAAGTTGCCCAAATTCCAAATGTTTGTTAATGGAAAAATAGGACACATATTCAAGCTTCAAAATATATAAGCAATATGGTTTTACGATGGATGGTTTGCTCTTGATAGAGTTTTACCTACACCTACCTCATGCTTGAATTTATTCTTGTAAAAAAAGGGTATTTTTATTGGTCAAAAAAGTGAGAAAAACAGTCGTTTCAGTATTTAGGGCTTAGCAAAACTTAAAATTTGGTTCATTTTCTTTTATTTAAGATAAACATCATATTTGTAAGATATCTAATATCATTAATAATTTTGAATTAAAAATGGGTACATTGTGTGTAACGGCCGCAACGGAAAATAGGGTTTTTTTAGTTTAACAGAATGAATTTCAATAATTTTGTTTTCCAAACTAGCTTTATAAACAGAGTTTTTTATGCACTTTAATCTAATGAAAAATAAAAAATACCTTGATTACACTTTTTTTTGAAAAATATTAATGCCAAAGTGTGTAACGTCCGCAACGGCATGAAAATACTCAAAAAATCCATTTTAATATGGATGGGTGGAAGTAGTTGTTTATAATGGATTTTTGCATGCTGAATCTGAATCTGGGCCTTAAAATGCTCTATGTTGCAGAGAGTTCGAAAACTTAACCTCAAACAAAATTCTTAACCTGCCATCCCCCAATATGCAATGCTGGGTTCACCGTTGCTTGCTCATGTAATTAACCGTTTTAAAGCTGCATCTACTTTAAGAAATATCAGCTTTGAGCTTCCATGAACATATTGCAAGCGAACAAGGCCGTACCCTAAGAGGGGTCAGACGAGCGCTACTTATTTTGAGATGAACTTAAAATTCTTCTCAAACCTAAAATAGTTTCTGAAAAGTAAAAATTAGTAATTAGTTACCAAACAATCCCCCTCAACTACACCCCCTCCCCCCGCCCACTGCAAAATTCAATGGTACGTCCATGCATGCAATGTTTACGTTCTGCATTTTCCGTTAGAAAGCTTTCATAAATTTTTGCTTTGATCTTATAGTTCTGCCAAACTTCATTTCAATTATAAACGTGCGTGGTGACAAATTAACTCTTATTTTTCGAAATGAGTTCAAATGCAGAAAGATCAAAAAAATGTCGTGAAAATTTGAAAAATGATCCTGAAAAACTTTTTGTTTTTAAAACTAAAGAGGCAGAAAGAAAGCGAGCATATCGTTAGAAAATTAAAGAACAGCTCAAATATAGTGTGTCACTGGCAAAAAAAATAAAAAATGACAATACACGACGCGTGGCCAAATTTAGAGAGGCACATAAGCAAAAGGCAACAACAACTGTAAACACTGACGAGCCTTATACTTCTGCCCATATATTGGCGAAAGCGGTAAAAAAGGTGGATATTGCGCTACCATAAAAGTATAAATAAGAAACGCGCAGTCCTCGAGGTGTTAATAAAAAAATATATTGGCAAAGACAATAACCAAAGTGCGCCACAAACCAAAGCTGATGATGATGTCAATCTAATTCAAGAATTTTACAGGCGCGATGAGATCTCTGTGCAATCTGCTTGTAGAAAATCAACAATATTAGCTGGAGCTAATCAACTTCCAGTTTCCAAGCGATACATGCTAGCCACTGTGAATCAGGCGTATGACCTTTTCCAAAGTGAGTTTCCAGAGAGTCATATTTCTAGAACCAAGTTCTACGAAAACCGTCCAATAGAAGTTGAGCTGACTGACAAAATACCACATTACATGTGCGTGTGCCAATATCACGCAATCATAGCTTTCTCATTAGAAAGTTTGTCTAAAGTTCTTCCATCGTTTCCATCAAACTTTGATAAGTTTTTAAACGAATCTTGCTGTAATGTTGACAGTGAAATCTGTATGTCCAACGAGTGTGAAAAATGTGTAGATAGATATTTTACCATTGCTGTACGTTAATCGCATGAACAAAAGTGCTGCATGGAAGCAGTGGAGAGTGGTAAACAACAGGATGGTACTATGCAGCACCGAAGGATCAGTTCAAGGAATAATGTATGAGCTTAACGCTAAGCTTCCTGCTTTTAAGCTGCATTCATACATTAAACGTTCGCAGCAAAGCTATTTTGATACCTCAAAGATGCAAATACAACCCAATGATCTGATATTGCAAGTTGACTTCGCTGAAAATTACAGAATTTTGTCGCAAAATGAGGTTCAATCTGCCCATTTCAGTTACTCACAAGTAACATTGTTTACATGCGTTGCTTGGTTTAACAATTGCGCCAAGTCCTTTTGCATTGTAAGTGATGAGTTGTCGCACAATAAAAATTCTGCTTATTGTTTTATAAAGTTAATAATTAAAAATATCAGAAAGCTTCATTCTTTCAATAGAATAAAGATATTTTCTGATGGCTGTGGAAGTCAATTTAAAAATAAATTTATTCTGAGAAACATTCCACAATTCGTAAAAGAATTTGATGTGAGTTGTTTCAAATGGAACTTTTTCGCTACTTCTCATGGAAAAGGAGCGGTGGACGGAGTTGGCGCTGTTGTTAAGCGAAAAGTTTGGCAACTAGTAAAAGCCCAAAACCTCATCTTGAAAAATGCTCGAGATTTTCACAAATTAGCAAAAACAAATATTAATGGCGTTTTCCTAATTTACGTGGGTAAAAATTATGTCAAAACTATATCTGACAAAATATCAAAAACATGGATAAATGTAAAAAATATTCCAGCTATTAAATCTTATCATTATTTTTCTGGCTATTCCAATGATAGTTCCATAAAAGTAGCTCGAACAGCTGGGTCTGTTAAGTATAAGATACAATGTTAAACAGTTAAATAAATAAATATAAGCTAATATAAGAGTAATGAAATAATAAATAATTTTGTTTGTATATTTGCTGGCATTGTTTTCTATAACACACACACGCACACAGAAAGGCCAAAATGAAACGATTGATCAAAAACGATATTCCGATATTTTAGTAATTTACCAAATTTTCACAATAATAAAACACAAAGTGACATTTATGAGCAGCCTGCTGCGTCGTCAATTCAAATAAATATTCTGCCGAGGGACACCCAAATTACCTAGCGTTACGAAATATAGTTAAAAACCTATTCTACTCCTGCCAAATTAATACAAAAACGAGAGCGTAAGTTAAAGTCGGCCCTGCCCGACTTCGAAATACCCGTTACTCAGTTCAATTTAATAAACTCATGCGGCTCGGATAAGTATGCAACATTTTTTTAGCCATTTATTATCCGATCCTTTTGAAAATTGTGTGAGATTGTAGATATTGGCCACATAGACTACACTGCAAAATCTGAGCTCGATATCTTCAAAATTGTGGGAGTTATTCAACATTTTTTATTGCGGGGGCGGTAGGGGGCGTGGCCAAAATTTGAAACAAACTTGATCTGCCTACAGACAATACTAGTTTACATCTAAAATTTGGTTGCTCTAGCTCTTCTAGTCTCTGAGATCTAGGTGTTCAAACAGACGGACGGACGGACGGACCGACAGACGAACATGGCTATATCGACTCGGCTGTTGATGCTGATGAAGAATATATATACTTTATGATATACCCTTTTTACTCCACGAGTAACGGGTATAAAAATTTCGTTAAGATCGGTCAAGCCGATTCGGAGGAGTTTTTTAACAAAAATGTGACACGAGATTTTTATACATTTAGATAAAATAATAATTACAAGGTTAAAAGGATTTTTATACTCTGTACCGAAGGTACATAGAGTATTATAAGTTTGTGCAAAAGTATGTAACATCCAGAAGAAAGCATCTCCGACCCCATAAAGTATATATATTCTTGATCAGCATCAACAGCCGAGTCGATATAGCCATGTCCGTCTGTCCGTCTGTCCGTCCGTCCGTCTGTCCGTCTGTCTGTCCGTATGAACGCACAGATCTCAGAGATGGTAAGAGATAGAGGTTTGACATGTACGGGACATATGCTTCTTATGTCTGCAGGCAGATCAAGTTTATTTCAATTTTGGCCACGCCCCCTCCCGCCCCCGCAATTTAGAAAAAACGTCATATCTCCCACAGTTTTGAAGATAGATGGCTTGTTCCTTCTGGACATATTTAGTTATTAGGATAACTTATCGATCCGCCAAAGGAATGAAGAAGATCGGATGAACGGTTTTCGAGTTATGATCAAAAGACAAATTTTCTTGGTACAGAGTATGTTATAGTCGGGCTTGACCGACTTTCTTTCTTGTTAGATGCATGAATATTTATACTCTGTACCGTAGGTACATAGAGTATTATAAGTTTGTGCAAAAGTATGTAACATCCAGAAGGAAGCATCTCCGACCCCATAAAGTATATATATTCTTGATCAGCATCAACAGCCGAGTCGATATAGCCATGTCCGTCTGTCCGTCTGTCCGTATGAACGCACAGATCTCAGAGATGGTAAGAGATAGAGGTTTGACGTGTATGGGACATATGCTTCTTATGTCTGCAGGCAGATCAAGTTTATTTTCAATTTTGGCCACGCCCCCTCCCGCCACCGCAATTTAGAAAAAACGTCATATCTCCCACAGTTTTGAAGATAGGTGGCTTGTTCCTTCTGGACATATTTAGTTATTAGGATAACTTATCGATCCGCCAAAGGAATGAAGAAGATCGGATGAACGGTTTTCGAGTTATGATCAAAAGACAAATTTTCTTGGTACAGAGTATGTTATAGTCGGGCTTGACCGACTTTCTTTCTTGTTAGATGCATGAATATTTATACTCTGTACCGTAGGTACATAGAGTATTATAAGTTTGTGCAAAAGTATGTAACATCCAGAAGGAAGCATCTCCGACCCCATAAAGTATATATATTCTTGATCAGCATCAACAGCCGAGTCGATATAGCCATGTCCGTCTGTCCGTCTGTCCGTATGAACGCACAGATCTCAGAGATGGTAAGAGATAGAGGTTTGACGTGTATGGGACATATGCTTCTTATGTCTGCAGGCAGATCAAGTTTATTTTCAATTTTGGCCACGCCCCCTCCCGCCACCGCAATTTAGAAAAAACGTCATATCTCCCACAGTTTTGAAGATAGATGGCTTGTTCCTTCTGGACATATTTAGTTATTAGAATAACTTATCGATCCGCCAAAGGAATGAAGAAGATCGGATGAACGGTTTTCGAGTTATGATCAAAAGACAAAATTTCTTGGTACAGAGTATGTTATAGTCGGGCTTGACCGACTTTCTTTCTTGTTTTTAATTACACAATTTGGCTTGATGGAAAAAGAGTAACGTCCGCAACAGACAAAAATTAAGATTTTTTTTAACGGGACTACTTATCATTCATTTGAAGGGTGGATTGAAATGGTCATATACTCCTCTTAATTTTTTGTATTTTGACTTTTTTGGTTTACTATGCAACATTCGCTAAAAAATGTGCAAATGCACATAAACCTCAAGGCCGACTTCCATTTTTTGTAACGTCCGCAACGAAACTTTAAGCAAGCATAACTTTTTTCAGAAACAGTTAACCTTTTATTTTAAAATAGGTTTTAAAGAACTCCCAAAGAACTGCATTTTACAAAAAATCTCATTAAAATATACCAATGGGAACGCCAGCTGTGTCAATTTTAACAAGCAAATTTTGCGTACAAATGTAACGTCCGCAACGCAGGATTAGCCCATATGACACGTCATTAATTGTTTCATTAATTAAATGCGCGTGAACGGTACAGCTATGTATGTTTTTGGTTCAGGATTTCTATCGTAAGCGCGAAAGGTCAGACTTCTTCCACTAGTGGTATTTGACAACTTGATGATGGCAAATGATGTTTAAACCAAATTGGTGGGGGGTCATGCGAAGCACAGTTTTGTGCATTGTCGTGTTCTCGTCCATGATCTCCGGCAGCAATTTATGAGTAAAGTTCTCTTGCTCGCGATGCATCAACCAAGTCGCCGAAATTTCTTTTTATTTATTTTAATTGTTTATATTTTTTATTAAAATGCTTGCCGCATATAATTTTAAGCACGCTGAATATAGCATTAAATGGTTTCCATTCTGGTCCATTTTGGAGGAAAATTTCAAATTAATGACAAATTAATTAGTTTCAAAGTACAATTTAATTCATTATTCTTCCACTCAATAGTTATCGAAATCGTAGTATTTTTTGGCATTTTGTTCAAATTTTTTCTAGAATATTTATCGATAAGTCGAATTTAATGCACATTAATGTCACCATATAGTTGTCTCGCTCACGCTCACGAGAATACAATGCCGGCTGCAATTAATTCATTATTAATAGGTTCAATTAATGACGTGTCATATGGCCATTAGCAGACTCCAGTAGAAGCAGAGACACGATGCAATAATATTAGGTGGTCTCGTCGGCAAAAAGTAGTCCGTTAACAAAGCCAACAATAACAACAACAAGCGAAAAAAACGAACGCGTCGGCAGCAGAGAGTGCCAGTGCGGGGGAAAATGAGAGAGCGCATATAATTTGCTGCATACATGAAAGTTGCATGCATACATATACACGCACTCACTGAGTGAGCTCACACACAAACGCTGCTGACTTTTGCAAAGTCAAAAGCGTAGCCAAAGAAATCTGTCGCAAAGACAATCGTTTTCTGGATTTACCCCCCAGTCGACCGTCCGTAAAAGAGCTTCGCTCTAAAAACAAGAAAGAAAGTCGGAAAGCCCGACTATAACATACTCTGTACCAAGAAAATTTGTCTTTTGATCATAACTCGAAAACCGTTCATCCGATCTTCTTCATTCCTTTGGCGGATCGATAAGTTATCCTAATAACTAAATATGTCCAGCAGGAACAAGCCATCTATCTTCAAAACTGTGGGGAATTGCGGGGGCGTGGCCAAAATTGAAAATAAACTTGATCTGCCTGCAGACATAAGAAGCATATGTCCCATACATGTCAAACCTCTATCTCTTACCATCTCTGAGATCTGTGCGTTCATACGTACAGACAGACGGACAGACGGACATGGCTATATCGACTCGGCTGTTGATGCTGATCAAAAATATATAGACTTTATGGGTTCGGAGATGCTTCCTTCTGCCTGTTACATACTTTTGCACAAACTTATAATACTCTGTGTACCTACGGTAAAGAGTATGAAAATTGTCAAGATCCGATAACTCATTAACGACTGAGTTATTAACCTAAATTGGTAGAGAAATTGACTCTTCACCACGTCAAGAATTTTTAGTCCAATTGACTACTTCCACCGTTATTTTCCTTTATTTACCGTGATCTTTGTATTCATAGCTTAAAACAGCAAAAAAAAAATGTTTTTAAATTAATTAAAAAACTATTTTATTAATTGTTTTGTATTCTAAATGGTGTGTTCTAAAAGTAGACTACACACTGTAATCCATGGGAATGTGAATAGCTCTGAGCTCTTAGTTCATGGGCGAAACCAAATGTTGAAAAAAGAGCATACTTCTCGGCTGACTAATTGCAAGCTTAACATCACATACAGAAATGGCTTATCAGTCAATAATTTTGTGTCAGGACACCAATCAGTAATCAAAATGAATATGACAGACTTGTAAAGAAGTTATTATTAAAATATTAACACTTCTAAAAGCACAATACAGCCATGTCAAAATAATACTGATTGGTGTCCTGACACAAAATTATTAGCTGATAAGCCATTTCTGTATGTTATTTGAAGCTTTCAATTAGTCAGCCGACTTAGACTGTAGAATTTGCTATTAAATAAAGAGAAGAAGAAGGTACCAACAAGGTACCAAAGTCGGGCAGGATCTACTTTAAATCACGTTCATATTTTAAATTTATTCTTGGCGGTTCAATTGATGTCGATGTCGATGATTTGTTCAATAATTATCGGCCCATGCAACCATGTGTGGGGAGCTTCTATAAAAATGAAAAATTGCATACTCTGGGGCTTAACACATAAACCTTGTATAACTCGATCGCTGTTAAATGGGAATACAGTTTAAAATTTAATTTAATGATATACAAGGCAAAACCACGCAATAGCGCATACCTCCAGCTATAGTATAATATTCAAAGAAAGTAATAAGCCATGTTGCCAGTGAATTGCGAGGGATACCCCAGGGCTCTCTTAACTCAAAGTTGACATGTGTAAAAAAAAAACCCACAAAATTCAATGTTTTTAATTTTTTGTGAAAACGAATACGAATATAATCTTGTATTCAAGTTCTGGCATCTGGTGCTTTCCTAGCTTTAACTATAATTTTTTTATTTTTTTCATCTATTTTACGAAAAGTCAACTTTGAACAGCTGCCATTCAAAAACTATTTCGTGAAATGGTTCAAAATTTTGCATTAAAATAGCCATAAGTATTCTAAATCAATTCCGAACGTCGTTTTATCCATATTCCCAAACACAAGAGTGGGACTTTTGGCCAAAAATTTCGGCCTGCTGGCCAAGTGTGCAGTGGCCATCATTAAATAATCTTCAGTTATATTGCTCATGAGTTCCTTACATTTGCGCTGTTGTGTTCTCAAGGAACTTTCGGAAAACTGTTTTTAGAGCGAAGCTCTTTTACGGACGGCAGACTTGGGGGTAGTCAGCAGCTTTGGTCTACGCAAAAAAGGCATAGCAGCAGGTGGGTTGTGAGCGGGTGGGTGTTGGTGGTGCATTTAAGGTCACAAAAACAGTGGCCAAACAGCGACCAAAAGAGTAATAATAACAGTGACCAAAACAGACACCAAGACAGTGATAATAACAGTTACCAGAACAGTGACCGAAACAGTGACCATAACAGTGACAACAACAGTGACCTAAACAGTGACCACTACAGTGACCAAAAAATTGACCGAGATAGTGATTATAACAGTGAAAAAACAGTGGCTAAAACATTTACCAAACAGTGACCATAACAGTGACCATAACAGAGACCATAACAGTGACCATAACAGTGACCGAAACTGTGACCGAGACAGTGATCGAAGCAGGGACCGAAACAGAGACATGATATCACAGCACTTGTAAAATGCCTACAAACAATGTAATTAAACGGACAAAATGGAAGTTTTAGCAACAATTTCTTTGGTTAATGGAAAATATCATAAAACCTGCATCACTATCAACGTTTACTCTTCAACAATGGACATCAAAAGCAGTCAGAGGTTTTTGATTTATTTGATGGAAGTCATTCTTACAATGATTGTTTTTTGGCCGATTTGAAATTTAACATTGCTTTTCTTTCGTTAAGGCTAAAATCTAATATGCTTATCTTCGATGAGCCGTCAGTAAGCGACGCTCAAGCGTCTGCTAGTATCAGGATAGCTATACGGTATTTCGAAATGCCGCAATGAAGCAGGTTTTACATTAACGCATCGTCAGTCAATGCTCTGCAACCCATTGGCCATCATATTTGTAGTTGCGGCCATCGTTTTGGCCATATTATCGACCAGTGTAACCATCTTTCTCTTTAGTGCGGAGACATTGTTGTTCTCTGGAGCTGTTTTGGCTCCGTTGGCTTACGAGCAGTGTAATAGTCGGTACGATTTCGGCTCTCGGTTGCTGAGGCTACAGCTCTCTTCTTGGCGAACACTGTTTTACTATTTAAAATGTAAATTAGACTTAAATAAAAATTATCCGTATGTAACCATACAAAAACGACACTTCTTTATTTTGTATTGTAATTTTAATCCCTCGTAAAGAGGTTCGCTCGTACCGAATGAGAAGAAGAAAGGCACAGCATCGAGAACAAACTCTGCTGAATAAATTTTTAGTTTTAGCCAACCAGAATTATCAAGCAAAAATGTTTGCTTATTTCGTTTACTTTTATTCCACCTTCCTTGAAAATTATAGCCTAGCTTTCTCAGACGAGTATTTAACTTTTCATAGGTAACATCTCTTCCAAATAATTTGGACGTGAAAGCTAAAATTAATTCAATCCTTGCAGTCTTGGGGCTTGCTAACCAAATTTCAAAAGGAGCTTCGCATGTTTAATCCTTTATTGTAAAAAACTCTGCTCAAAGCTAGGTGCTCAAATCAGCAAAGCTAGCGAAGCAGTAAGCTCATTACAACTCTTTTGTTTTCAGTGATAGCGACCCGAAACTTGGTATGTATTCATTTTTGATACATCCACACAATTCAACTAAGTTTTATCAAAAACGGGTGACTATATCGTATAGCTCCCATATAAAAATCGTGCTGAAAAATAAAATGTTGTATGGGAAGGGGGTAGTAGTTTTGGTTCAATGTTGTTCATCTTAGAACTATACTTCCGTATGGTGAAAAGAAGCTTTCATTCCAAATTTCAAGTCTCAGATAGGCAAAATCTTGCACTGTGCGCCGCCGGCTGTTACCATAGCAACAAGTGACTAAGGCCCGATTTCTCAAAGTCCGGTTGGTTAACTTGACAGGCAGTTTAACTGATTTTGAGTGCCTCATGGCGTAACCGGACGATCAAACTTAAATGCTGCTCATCCACACACACTTGGTTTGTTTATTTGATTATGCCCAGCCAGCCATTTGCGGAGCGCTCCGAAGCAGGAGTGAAAAGGGACTCCCAAAGCAGCACCTCGAAGGAGCGTTCCGTAGCAGAGTTGACATTATTCGAATAACAAATCATCTAGATAATTATTTAAATTTACAAATTATTTGTGAAATTTTATCTGTAAATAAATTTAAACTAATAACGATCATTCGAATAAATATCTAGATACAATTTTTTGTTATTTAAATAAAATTATTCGTCAAATGACTTTTCGAATAAATTATTTGTCTACAAAATAGCGATGAATGTTGTTCGAATAAAATATATTTTCTT
Organism: Lordiphosa fenestrarum; assembly: GCA_035044985.1. Classification (NCBI taxonomy): domain Eukaryota; kingdom Metazoa; phylum Arthropoda; class Insecta; order Diptera; family Drosophilidae; genus Lordiphosa; species Lordiphosa fenestrarum. The sequence continues at coordinate 31,696 of JAWNNO010000507.1, forward strand.
TGTATTTGAACCTGCTGTCATTGTCAGAAATAATAACAATACCATAAACAATTTCTCTTAGAATCAAAAGAATATACTGAATAAAGAGCTTGTTCTAGAGTAAGTACAACAATTTATTTAATTTAATTTATGTTAACAAGCCATAATTTTTAAAGGAAAATGAATGCACGTTTAACCATTTTAGATGGTACATTTCGTAAGTCGTTAAGTGTAGAGGCAAATGAGGACGTTGCCATGGCAGTCTGCATAAAGTGCTCACCCCGCAATGTCCAAGTAATGGGAAGCTTGAGCTCAAGCTCTAATTTTTTTAGCCATCTAAAACGCAAGCATGGCGCAGAGGCTGTAAATGAATATAAAATATATTGCGCCGCTAAGAAAACTAAGAAGGAAACCACTGTGCGGGGCATTAACCAAAACCATTATTGCCATTATTACCAAATTGCTTTTAAATGCAATGATTCTGATGAGATCCATAAAAGTACGATACTTTTGTAAAATTTTTGATTCTCTTCACATGGAAAACAACGGACTTAAACAGATGAGCCGCCGAGCACTGAAGAAGAATATAGTATCGATGTATGTCGAAGATAGGTATTTGCAAAAATGAGTAAGGCAGAACAAAATTCTTGGATCAAGTATGATTTTTTCAATCCTGAAATACTTGATTTTAGACCGTTTTTGGATACAAAAAGTACAATTTGTACTATTTCAAGACATTTTAAACCTTACTTGTAGGACGGAATGGTCTTGATCCAATCCTGATTCGTTCTTAGTTTTAGAACTTACGTACTTAAAAGGAGAATGAAATGTTCTAGATTTAAGCCCTCAACATACTTAGACCAACCCCGATTCGTTCTTGACTTTAGTTTTCTACATACTCAAATCAATCCCGATTCGTTATTAATCCAAGAGCTTGCTTACTTAAAATAAGAACGAAAATTTCTTGTATTAAGTCCATAAAATACCTATATCAATCCCAATTCGTTCTTAATTCAAGAACTGGCATACTTACAAATAGAACAATACTTTCTTGATATAAGAACATAAAGTACTTAACGCGAACCCAATTCGTCCTTGGATCAAGAATTTGCCCACTCAAAACAAGACAAGAAGATGTTCTTAAATTGAGCCTGAAAAATACTTAAGTCAATCCCAATTTCTTCTTAGAACCAGTAAAATAAAATGATTTTATATTTAATGTTTATTTTAAATGAAAATATATACTCAGCTCACACATTTGTATATCTTAAATATATCTTAATCTTAATCTTATATGACTTCCCATTGTTTAATGGATATATGTGTAACGGAGGACTTACAAATTCATTGATATTTTTTATACATGTATTATCAGTGGGAGATCCTACTTGATGGTTGTCGTATGCCAATATTGAAATTTCTTGACAATTAATATAAACCTTTACATTATGAATCAAAAATCTTAATATTTTAAATAAGCTTAAGTTTACCTGATAAATAGCTAAATAGTGATTAAATTTGTATTGTGTTCCTTTAAACTCTAGTTCATTACAAGTTTTACTGTTTAGAAAATCAAAATCAGAGTTATCAATATTATTAATTTTATCAAAATATTCTTCATCTTGTAAATTCGCAAATGTGAAAGAAGTATAAATCAAGGTTGATTCAGTAGTATTCTCATGATCAATTAAAAATTTGGCAAGTTTAAGTCCTGCTTTAACAGCTATTGAACAAGACGGACTTACTCGAGAATTAATATTGTGGGTGTACAGTTTGGCTTCTCTTAGCTTCGACTCGAAGCGCATACTCCACAGATACTTAAGTGGGCCATACTTTTTGATCGCTGTGGGATAGTGCACTAGAAAGTGGTGCTTCGGTTTTAGTTTGCCATAAAGATTTATTTAATATTATGATGCTTTTCTACCAGCTCTTTTAGTGTTTCTAAATCCGTGGTTGTACACGTTGATTCAGAGGGTAGTTCAATAATATCCAACAAAATCAAAAGTAACTGCCAGTCTGGATTATCATGAGGTACTAATTCACCAATAAAAAGGGGCAAAAAATGAATAAAGCAGCTCATTTCACTCGCGGTCATACTTAAATTAAATTTTTTTAAGCGATCGAAGATTAAAGAGATTGATTGATTGCCAATTTCCGTCTTTCCGAACTGAAATAATTTTTTTCGACTATTAATATCATTCAAAGTTAATACTTTATGTTTGATTAATGATAGCAGTATACAAACATCGTATTTACATACTCCTTCAAATATATCATGCATCAAGTCAAAACATAGGCTCTCTGTGATATGAAAACTGGGCAAATTATGAAAAACGCAAGCAGTTTTAATTCCCGTTTCTTGGAAGTTGTTTGCCGACAAGTCTAGCATATAGTTTTCGATATTTCTTAAGGACTTAGGAATTTCTGAAACATCAAACTGCATATCTGGCTTAGATCTTCTGCAAGCGCGACAGTACCTTTTAGAATTAAACGATGTTACAAAGCCATTAATACTATTTACGGCCAAGTTGTCCCCTATAACGAGCCCCAAAACAAAATGCACATTCCGTACCCCACTTTTAGTTCTAATCTCGATCCCTTCTTCTAATAGTGCTAGTTTTTTTACTATATTATAAAAGCACTTCTCATTGCCATATGCTTTTAAGTCTGCGCTTGAAAGAAATGCTGCAGGTATAATATACTTTAACTTTGATAATACGTACTGCGGCATGCAAGGAATAGGTATTTTATGACTCCCAAGAGGGTTGTCAATTTCAAAATCGTCGCAGTACAATACATATGGAATTAGAAGTCGAGCCTGAAATCTTTTCATTTTATTTTTAAAAATTTCTCCGTTTGAAAAGTTTGAAAGGTTGCTTCAAGTAAACTGGCATTAATATTGTCTAAAGTTCATTCTAAAAGGCTTGGTATTTCAAAAATACGCTTAAACATGAAATGTAAAGGCATAATATACACGGTAAACGATTTTGTACCCAACATAGGATTACCCTGCGAAACAACTTCAGCCACTTTTTTTTCAATTATGCATGATATAGGATCTTTATAAAGATTTAATGATTTAAAAATTTTAAAAAAGCTGTACTCCGTTCGAATATCGAAAAAAGGGTCCTTACAAAAACTTAAAATATCTTTCAATTCTTCCTTAATAACACTATCATTTAATTGGCCCTCAATCGCAAAGGCTATTAAAGAAATTAACTCAGCAATGGAATCTTGTAATTTTACAACATGATTTCTTGGCATATAATTTTGCTCATAAATACTCAGTGAAAGATCCACTGCCTGTTTTTAAAGATGATTTATAGACTGTAAGGTACAATCTGGCTCATGACTATCTACGTTTGCTGGTGTTGCTAAATACAGATCTGATAGACCTTCGGACCTTGAAACTGCTTTTATTGGGATGGATTTATTATTAGAATCAGTTTTGCTTTTAGAGTTATTGATTTTGTGTTTGTTTTCTAGATGGTTACGAAAATATGAAAAGTTGGTGAACGTCTGATCGCAATTATTTTGCATACACTGCAGCCTCAAGTTTTTTGTTGTCATAAGATGACTTATTTTGAAATGAGATATCAAGATATGAGGGGTGGAAAATGAGTTCATGCACTGAAAGCAAACAAACATATTGAGCTCTAATTAATTATTTAAAAAGTCTATTAAGGATGCTATACTGGATGATTTGAAGTCAAAAGGTGTTTCAATTTGATAAAAGTATTTTTGGATGAACATCCAAGCTGGTTGGCAAGCTTTAGGGTATTCTAATGAAAGAATTTGAAATGTCTTAAAACATATATCAAGACTGTGAATGAATGACGAAAACCCAATTAAATTGTTATCAAAGTACAAAAAGAACCTTTTGATATTTGCATCGGATTCACATTCTACTATCAAGAATGGTTAATCCAGCAGAGTAATATTTGTTGGTGCTCCTGTTTAGCTGCCGCTGGTAGTCATTAAGTGTTGTTAATCTCAGCACAAAGCTTTCCTGGCTGTCTGCAATTGTAGCTTTTTTGTTGCGTTTCCCATATTCATCCTTGAATCGGACGGCAGACGGCAATACGGCATTCAATAAAGTGGCTACCAAATAGTCCTGCGCATCTGTTAGACAAATTATAAAAATTAGACCAAGATAAAATTTTGTAAAAAAAAATAGGTTTGTTTTGTTTATTTGTGCATGTTTTTGCAGCAGTGAGAAGCTGTTTGCATGATTCATTCGAAACATGTTTTTCATAAAAGCTGATGATTTTGTTTTTAAATGTGTCCCATTTAGAGAGCATTTGCAAATGTTTCTCAGGATACATTAACTTAAAGTCAAGATTGAGATTGAGAGATTGAACTCTATATATTATATATAAGAGTTTGTCCTCACTGACTGACTGACTGACTGACTGATTGGCAATCATCGCACAGCCTAAACGGTAAGAGATAGAAGGCTGAAATTTTGACAGAAGTTTCCTTATGTGGTGAAAGTGCGTACTAAGGCGTGGTTTTGGAAAATTCCACCCGGAAAAGGCGGAAAAGCGTCGGAAAAGTTTTACGGGGAAAATTTTATTTTTCATCCGATTGACTTGAAACTCGGTTTGTAAGCAAAGTATACGAAATAATTGGACACGTGTTTTCCCGATTTCGGAAAATCTGCCCATAAGGAAAATTCCCGGGAAAATTTGATATGCAAAAATCTATTAAATCGACCGTAAAGTCGAAAAATTCACGGAGAAGTCTGCAAGTTAAGTAACTATAATTAACCCGATTGAATTGAAATTCGGTTTGAAAGAATAGTAAGTGAAGTTTCATCCGATTGACTTAAAACTCATTCTGTAAGGATAGTTAGTAAGATAAATTGAGATACCAGTTTGCGATGTCGGAAAATTCGACAGTGGGGTCGGAAAACTCTAGGAAAATTCTGCATCCGAAAAACTGTTTTTTATCCGATTGACTTGAAACTCGGTTTGTAAGGACCGTAAACTTACTTTGTAATGTGATTTTCCGTTTTTTGGAAATTTGGTCCTAGGTTCGGAAAACTTCCGGAAACTCCGATTGCCATAAACTGTATTTCATCCGATTGACATGAAACTAAGTTTGTAAGGAGTGTATAAGAAATAGCGATAACGATAACGAAAATTATAACGACAGCGGTAACAGTAACGGAAACGAGAACAATGACGAAAACGAAAATTGAACAACGACTGTTGTTTCGACAAATTCAGAACCATGGATAGAATATTGGTGGTCAAGATTGTATTAAAGTTTAGTTTCCAGCGACTAGCTCCAAGCGTATTTTATGAGCTACATTCAAAAAAAAGTACGGAGTACGTGACTTTTAATATTTTTAAATTCAACCCACATAGGTAAACGAGAGCCTAAGCTAAAGTCGGCCCTGCCCGACTTCCAAATACCCGTTACTCAAGGAAATTAGTGTTTAATAACCTCAAGCGGCTCAGATAAGTATGTAATGTTTTTTAACTCCGCCATACATTTTCCGACTTGATCTGCCTGCAGACAAAACTAGTTTACATCTAAAATTTGGTTGCTCTAGCTCTTCTGGTCTCTGCGATCTAGGTGTTCATACAGACGGACGGACGGACGGACAGACGGACGGACAGACGGACATGGCTATATCGACTCGGCTGTTGATGCTGATGAAGAATATGTATACTTTATAATATCGGAGATGCTTCCTTCTGCCTGGTACATACATTTGCACGACTTTAGTATACCCTTTTTACTCTACGAGTAACGGGTATAAAAATATGCGGAAGGTTGTTGTGTGCAACTCTGTTGATCTTCATTTGATCAGCTCCATGAACGTTTTGAAAGCATCACAATATAAAATATTACCACCATGATAAATTAGTAACAAATTGATGCAAAGCGAGCGAAGCCGCTGGTAAATAAAGCTAGTCTGTATATATATTAGAAAGAAACAAAAAACCGAATTTAATTGCATCGTCAATCTGGAAGGAACAAGTACGGAGGTGTCCTAGAAATCTGTATAGATTTTCGTATAAACGGTCTCATTTCGAACTAAAACTTGTTTCACTTATTTGTGAAGAGTATTGAAAATGCTGGTTTCTTGATTTGATAAAAAAAAGACACTTGAGACCAGCTTCTCAATAACAAGTAGATTTTATGCGTACGGGTTTCCTTCTTTATAATCAAGTATATTATTCTTGTCACTTTACATATAAGCCCTCCAAGTTTAGTTCAAAATCTAGTCGCTTGTACGAAAATCTCAAAAAAATTCTGGGCACAGCAACACAAAATTAAAATTCATTTCAAGAAATCTTACCAAGTCGCTTGCTTGAGCATGTGAAAATGTTGTCCAAGTCTTTTTGGCGCAACTGAAAAGTCCTCTTCCACTTCTCGCAAACATCATCCCAATCAGTGCAGTCTCGATTCAGTGACAGCTTATATGCTGCGGAAACTGATTCATCTGTTTCAACATATTTATTTGCGGAGCTGGAATCGTTTTCGTTTTGTATACTAGATGTATCCGATATACAATCTAATTTGACGAGTTTACTGCGCCCATTTTTGTATTTCGAATACAGTCTGCCGCTTGGATTACCTTTTCCTTTTCGTGGGATAAAGTAATAGTCCTTTGAAGAAAAATTTACCGGATTAGTTACAGTTTTATATAAAATCGAATTTAAAACAAGAAAGAAAGTCGGTCAAGCCCGACTATAACATACTCTGTACCAAGAAATATTGTCTTTTGATCATAACTCGAAAACCGTTCATCCGATCTTCTTCATTCCTTTGGCGGATCGATAGGTTATCTTAATAACTAAATATAAAACAAAGCCAGAAACAAAGCCATCTATCTTCAAAACCGTGGGAGATATGACGTTTTTTCTATATTGCGGGGGCTGGAGGGGGCGTGGCCAAAATTGAAAATAAACTTGATCTGCCTGCAGACATAAGAAGCATATGTCCCATACATGTCAAACCTCTATCTCTTTCCATCTCTGAGATCTGTGCGTTCATACGGACAGACAGACGGACGGACGGACGGACGGACGGACAGACGGACAGACGGACAGACGGACATGGCTATATCGACTCGGCTGTTGATGCTGATCAAGAATATATATACTTTATGGGGTCGGAGATGCTTCCTTCTGCCTGTTACATACTTTTGCACAAACTTATAATACTCTGTGTAACTACGGTACAGAGTATAAAAACGGCGCATGGCAAGGTCAAGGGTCTCGGCCAATAAGGGAGGGATGTAGGAGCCGGGGCCTTGGTTGTCAGAGCAGACGACAGCCTTGTCGACTGTTGTGTAAATAAGATTCAGTTATATCGTAGCGTCCAAGCGAGACGACCGGAATAAAGTCTGAGAGCTAACCACAACTATCGGGGTATTTATTGTGCGTGCGTGGGTCGTTACATGTCCCATACATGTCAACCCTCTATCTCTTACCATCTCTGAGATCTGTGCGTTCATACGGACAGACAGACGGACGGACGGACAGACGGACATGACTCGGCTGTTGATGCTGATCAAGAATATATATACTATATGGGGTCGGAGATTGTGCCTTCTCGATGTTACATACTTTTGTACAAACTTATAATACTCTGTGTACCTACGTTACAGAGTATAAAAAGCATGCAATGGAGTTTTCAAATACGTACAGATATATCGCTATTATTAAACGTATTAACGGATACTTTTGGCAGCATAGATACAATCAGGAAACTAATTATTGTTGAATATTTCCAAGATCCCGACGCAGATTCCACTGAGTCCGCAGAGGCGCCAATTTTCTTCGCTTTAATGGCCTTATTATTATCCGAATGGAAATAAGTGCGAAGGTTCGTCCACTACTTTAAGCAGTCATCTGAAATGTGCATTGTTCTATTAACATCAGATACATTTAGATTCACAAAATATGGGCTTACCTCGCGAAAATGCAGTTGCCGGCTTGCATAGGTTATTTAATTCTTTTGCAGTTGCAGCCCAGAAAATATGATTCTTTTGTTTTTTTTTATAGTCTGGAGAGGACGCGTCCCAAACAAATGGGTTGCGCTTCACAATTTCAATTAGTGAAATTATAGCTGTTTCTCCCCAATATACCATTTTAAATTTTCTTACTATAAAGTTTTCAATTTAAATTAAGTAAAGTGTCAACAAAAGCCAGTGTGACCTTTCTTCTTGAAAATGCCAAATAAACTCAACCGAAATACTAGATATTCATCGATTTTCGGAATTTGTTGCAATTTTTTTAAGTATGCGCCGAATTCGCCGTTCTCGTCAAATTCGCCCAACAATATTGCGGCTAGAAATTGTCGGTAGTAATTGAACGTGTCATTCCACGCTCATTGAAACAATTGTTTTTGCTTAGTTTTAAATTACTTTGTCCTATAAGCGTTGATTCTGTAACCACTTTTGAATTTGTAGGGAGAGGACCAGAGCCAATAAAAGACATTCGGTTGTCTTGCGCATCACTCCCAGAATGGAGCTTGCCAGCTTTAACGCTGCTCGTCAGGGCAATGGCGAAAGAGCATCGTTGAGTTCGAACTTGACTTGACGAACCTGACGATGTATATATACAGGGTTGTCCATATTCGACGGACCCATCTGGCAACGCCATAACTTTTGACAGAGATGTCAGATCGCTTAATGACATACCGCGTTTGAAGCGTCAGTCCAAGCAGATTTTTACCATGGAACAATACACGCCACGCGAGCTCTCTGAAATAGTTGAAATTTACATTCAACAGAACAAGTCAATTGTGAAAACTCAACGTGCTTTTAAAAAATTAAAATTTCACATTGAATGGGACCGTAAATAAGCAAAATTGCCGTATTTACGCCACTGAAAATCCTCAGGAGATTCAAGAAGTGCCTCTTCATGAGGAAAAAGTCACAGTTTGGTGCGGCGTTAGTGCGAAAACGGTCATTGGGCCGTTTTTCTTCCAAAATGAAAATGGCCATGCTGTTACCATCAACCAGGAGCGTTATCGCGACATGATGACCAATTTTGTGATGCCAATTATTCGTCGAAAGCGTATGAGGCAGTTCTGGTTTCAACAAGACGGCGCTCCACCGCACACAAGTCGCATAACAATCGATTTTCTGAAGAAATTGTTTCCGGGCCGTTTGATGTCGAAAAGTGGTGATTTGGACTGGCCACCGCGTTCGCCCGATTTGACGCCGCCTGACTTCTTCTTGTGGGGATATTTGAAGTCAAAGGTTTACGTTAACAAGCCAAGGACCGTAGAAGAGCTCAAGGACAACATTCGTGAAGAAATAGCCGCTATTCCGGCCGAAATGTTGGCGAAAACGATGGAAAATGCTGCAAAAAGGGCACAATACGCCATCAACGCCAGAGGCGGCCATTTGAGAGATATCATATTCAAAAATTGATGTAAACAAATCTACTTGGAACAAATTAAATGATTAAGATTGCCAACCGCCAAATTTTTATTTTTTTCTTTGATTTTTTTAAAAAAAACATGGGTCCGTCGAATATTTGGCAACTCTGTAGTTACTTAAATCCATGATACAACAACTAAAGTACGGCGTTTTGAGTGTTCGCCCTCAACAGTGTACTTAAAACGTTCAGTGTTCTGCGTACCCTTGAAGCGGTTCTTCATGCAAAGGCTCAGTACTTAAAAAAACGAGAGCGTAAGTTAAAATCGGCCCTGCCCGTCTCCGAATACAATTAGTGTTAAACAACCTCATGCGGCTCAGATAACGTATACAACGTTTTTACAGTGTGCACTAGAGCGGCCCTTAAAACGACAAAATGGAAAAAAGTAGCTCTCAGCATTCCTAAAGCTAGTATTTGTTGTACAATAATAATTGTGAAAACCAAAAAATTTTATTTGTTAACCTAACTAGCACCTTATTTCATGTGCCACATAATTTTAGATTTATACAATCCTATAGAGTTGATAAGCGGACCTTTTCAATGCTTCTAAACAGGATTGGTCTCGAGTCAAATCATCCTTTAATCCCGATGTCAACTCAATTAGCTGCTGTGCTGAGGTTTTTGGCCACTGGGTCATCTCAACTAGGAGTCGCCAAAGATCATGACGTAAACGTTGGAAGAAGCACGTTTTCTAAAATACTCCATGAAGTGATTTGCCAAATCGAAAAGACTATTTGCGCCGAAAATATCCGAATTCAAATGACACACGAGCAAATCACAGAATCCAGAAACTATTTTTATTCCAAATTCAGGATACCAGGCGTAATTGGATGTGTAGACGGCACTCACATAAAAATAATCAAGCCAACGAAGGATGAATCACTTTTTATGAACCAAAAAGGATATTTCAGTCTAAACGCTATGGTTGTAAGTAATCATGCAACTCAAAATTGGCCAGTAGATGCACAATTTATTGTTCTCCCTTCTTAGGTCTTAGATCTTAGCTATCGATCCCACTCACCCTGGTTCCTGCCACGACTCCTTTGTGTGGAGTAATAGTGAGGCCAGAAATTACTTTTCCAATAGAAGTGGAAACGGAAACTTTTTTATCTTAGCTGATTCTGCCTACACTCTTGAATCTTTTGTTCTGACACCTTATAGTAGTCCAGAAAGCCAATCCATTCAGCACGCCTTCAACCTAAAGCATGCTGCTGCCCGAAACATTGTTGAGCGAACTATTGGACTTTTAAAAAGCAGATTTCGATCCATGCAAGGCACTCTTTTTACGAGCCACGATTTGTTTGCAGTCTTATTAATGTCTGTTGTGCACTGCATAATATTTGTCGTAGAGGCAACGTACCAATGCCAGATGAAATTGCTGGTGGACCGCAGCAGCATAATAGTCCAATAATTGAAAATACAGAGAGTTTTGAAGAAGACAATCAGAATGGCGCTTCAATAAGGGATGAAATAGCCCAAACATTTATTTAAAAACAAAAACTATAAATAAAATTTAAAAAACAGTTCATATGTGACTTCTTTTGGCTTTTGAGGAACTTTTATCATTGCATTTCATTTCACTAATGCAATATTGCCTTGCCTTCATTGGCTAGTTAGACTTATGAATTTCCACTTAATTAATTATGTCCTCTCCTAATAGACAGTTGAGTTTTCGTTCCTTCAGCTTAAGGATTTGCGAATTTGTCACGTTTGCTTCACCCAAAATCTTGTTTTGCTCCTCAATATTTTTGTTTAATTGCTCGATTCCTAGGACGACTTGCTGTAACAACATATTTTGGTTGTTACACAGATTGTCTAATTCGTTTGGTTCAGTTTGCCGGCGTCGTTTAGGCAAAGAAGTTGACGGAATGTCGTCGAGATCAATGCTCTGATGAGTGTGTTTTGAGGTTGCAGGAGCTGGTTTTTCCGAATTGTCCTTGCATTCATCTGTGGTCTGTGAAGTCCCAAAAGATTTTGCTCCCTGTACTCCGTTAACCATTTTATATAAGCCACATAAAATTGCGACGGACTCTTCCTCACTTGTTATGGCCATCTGCATACTCCTTACGATTATGTGCAAGCTTTTTGCGAATCGTGGCCTTCCAATCCTTCCAAACCTTTAAAATATAAATTATTGGCTTACATTGCGTTATTTTTAAATTTAAATAAAATATCTTTTTCCATCCACCCATGTCTTTAATGGGAGGACCCACTTCGTTTAGTGTAGCAGAAATTTGTGTCCATTTGGCATCAGCAAAATTCGCCAAATTTGGATTTTTGGTCATTTCTTGCAAAAGATTGCTCTCTTGCTCGGCACTCTTGTGTTGCGCCTAAAAACAATCATTAAGAGTAGAGAATAACATTTTATAATAAAATTTACTTACATTTTTGGCGAATCAACTTTAACACTGTATTTCAATCAGCTGACTGTGTTGAATAAAGAAATAAGGGTTGCCAACGGCCACAAATCGATTGTTTACATTTGAGTTAAATTTTTTTTCAATCGTTTAAACGATCTTTTTAATTACCTTTTGCGTTTTAGATTTTAAAAAAATCAGAGTTAGTATTAATTTAAAGATAAATCCTCAAATGAAGGTAATTAAAGAAGTGGTGAATAGTTATGCGTAGTAATGCAGCTGTGTTGACAGCCCTATTCAATTTCATTGCCAACGTTTCATAAAAAAGTGAAAACCAGAACAGCTTGAACAAAAAATGTGAATTCGATTTGGTTGACGCACTGCAAAATTTAAGCTATTCTTAAAATTAATTTATTTCATTATTAATACTTATTTTTAAACGAATGTAAAACTGCAAAAATTATCTAAATACACTAAACAATGCAACAAACATAATTTCAAGCCACTATTTTGACGCCTTTAGGAAAAAAAGCATTTACTTTTGATTTCGCCGGCTCCAAGCAATGTGAATTCAAATCGAGTGAATCTTTCGAATTGTGAAAGCAGGTAACCAAATCAAATTCGACCAAATTTAGTGAAAGTGAAAACCGGAACAGGGCCGATAGTTAATTTCAATTGTTGTCATTATCTAAAATTCAAAAAGGCAACTACATTTTTGAAATATGGCAGAAGAGACTTCAGTGTTTTTGGTCGGCTTATTAAAACCAATTTTCGTTAGTGAGTGTTCCTTGCCAACGAAAAGGTGTGTGCTATCTGCATTTTTATATGGCACAAGATGCACAAAACTTTCAGCTAAGAAGAGTGCTAGCGTAGTGGCTGGCCAATTGGAAACAGCATGGAAGAAAGCCAACATTCCAATAAGACCCATCCAGCATGTGCGAATGGATATTATTGAATTATACCAAGAATATGTTCATTTAAAAAAGAATAGTCATAGGACGAAAGAGCTATTCAGAAGGAGGGAACAAATCTTTGAGGGTTGCCTGAGCGAAACATTTGATGTTACCCATGCCAAGGCGAAGGGCAATTTTAACAATAAAGAAGAGTTTGAAAACCTGGATAATCAACAAAGCATTGACAGTAGTGATTGCGACTACACACAAAAAAATCTGGTGGGTAGAGTTAACTTCTCTGACTGTAACTTTTTTCCAAATTTTTTATGCTTGTGCTTTGTTGCTGTTTGGTAACCGTGCGGATATTTATATTGACCGAAGAAATTGTGAGGTTTACGTATTAATGTTTGCACGTATTTTGTTGTTGCAAATAACAACTGTTATAATAGTAAATTTAACCAGGGTTCGTAAATAAAAACACATTATTTTTAATACGCGAAAAATTAACACAAAGAAAAAATACAGTGTTTAAAAAATTTTTATTTTCACACGTGTAAATAACATTTTTTTTCACAAGAAAATAATTTTTTTCATGAAACTAACACGAACATTTTTCACACACATGATTCTATCACGCGGGTGAGAAATTTTAGCAGCCTTCTGTAAAAAAAATGAGAGCAAATTTTTTTCACAAAACTTCTCACACGCGTGTAAAAAATTTTCTGAATATTTTTTTCACTGCATTGGTGTTGGTGTGTATATGAGAGTCGGCTGTGTGTCGTATTCTCGTGCGCGGCTGCAGCTCGGTTAGGCTCACTGAACTGAGAAACGGGGGTGGAAAATTTTAGGACGCGAGTGCCTGTGCCTGAGGGCCATAAAAATTGCGATCGGCTGCCTTCTGACCAAACAATCCAGCCGGTGAACCGAACCACAAGCCGAACAGGCTTCCTTTAAGAATTGATGAACCGAACCCGAAACCACAAATAAAAACGGTTCGGCTCGGTTCAGCGCTCTGACGAGTTTTAAGACGGGAGTCGCTTTCCTCTAGCCAATGATACTTATTATTTTGTAATTAACCGAACCGGCGGTTCAGAATCTGTCTAAACCACTGAACCGAACCAGTAATTATATTAGATTGGTTTGCATCCCTGCATAAAAATAGTAATTCCTGCGTTATTATTAGAGCGAAGCTCTTTTACGGACGGTCGACTGGTGGGTAAATCCAGAAAACGATTGTCTTTGCGACAGATTTCTTTGGCTACGCTCTTGACTTTGCAAAGTCAGCAGCGTTTGTGTGTGAGCTCACTCAGTGCGTGCGTGTATATGTATGTATGCAACTTTCATGTATGCAGCCAATTATATGCGCTCTCTCATTTTCCCCCCCACTGGAACTCTCTGCTGCAGACGCGTTCGTTTTTTTCGCTTGTTGTTGTTATTGTTCGCATTGTTAACGGACTACTTTTTGCCGACGAGATCACCTAATATTATTGCATCATGTCGCTTACACTGGAGTCTGCTAACCAGTGTTGCCAATTTAACTATTTTCGTACCAGATCTAGGTATTTTGTAAGGTCGAAAGCCAGAATGTCTGTGCAATAAAGCGATAGCAGCATGTGGGTTGTGAGCAGGGTTCGCAACAACCGGTCCTCTCTTTGCAGTTGTCAGAAAAAACGAGAGCGTAAGTTAAAGTCGGCCCTGCCCGACTGCGAAATACCCGTTACTCAGCTCAGCTCGGATAAGTATGCAACATTTTTTTAACTCGCCCATTTATTATCCGATCCTTTTGAAAATTTGTGAGATTGTAGATATTGGCCACATAGACTACACTGCAAAATCTGAGCTCGATATCTTAAAAATTGTGGGAGTTATTTAATATTTTTTATTGCGGGGGCGGGAGGGGGCGTGGCCAAAATTTGAAACAAACTTGATCTGCCTACAGACAATACTAGCTTACGTATAAAATTTGGTTGCTCTAGCTCTTCTAGTCTCTGAGATCTAGGTGTTCATACAGACGACGGACGGACGGACGGACGGACGGACGGACAGACGGACATGGCTATATCGACTCGGCTGTTGATGCTGATGAAGAATATATATACTTTATGATATCGGAGATGCTTCCTTCTGCCTGTTACATACATTTGCACGACTTTAGTATACCCTTTTTACTCTACGAGTAACGGGTATAAAAACGGTTACGTGCGGCACATTGACAGAGAGGGACGGAAGCAACCTTTATAATTTAAAGTTTAGATGCGCTCTCTGGTTGTGTTCGGTTAAGAGAGGAGAGAAACATATTTGCTTTTGTTTTTTCTGCCTCGGTCTTTTGCCAACCGTTGTGCAGAGACCGCTTGCTTAAAAGACCTTTTTTTGTGCGTATGGACTTGTGAACGTTTGTGTGCGAGCTCACACAGTGCGTGCGTGCATATGTACGACAGAAAAATATTTCTGTCTCTCTCTGACAAGCCGATAAGACTGACTTCGGCAAGTCCGCAGCATGATGGAATAAGTATAAGGTGGTCTCGTCCTTAAAAGCTCTCCCTTATTGCATGTTGACAAATAAGTGCGAGTGAGTGGTAAAAGCTTATACCTACTCTGTTGACAGCCGACCAAGCACTGACAATAAGGGAGAAAGGGAGAGAGCCGCTCACATGACGAGACCACCTTATACTAATTTCATCATGGTCCGTAGAAGCTCTTCCGTAAAAGCTCTTTTATTGTATGTTGACTAATATGTGCGAGCGAGATGTAAACACTTTTAAAAAGCTTTTGTTAAACCGTTTGTTAGTGAGTGTGAGTGAAATGGCAACATTTTCTGTTAAAAATATTAATTGAAGAGAGGTTGCCAAGAGATCAAGTTGTGAATTACGTGTGATTTCATTTGAAGAACAACAAACAAAATAAAAATAATGATTAATCTCGTTCCATTTTTTTAAAATTCAATTTACTAAGGCAGGTGGGGTGTTGCGGGTCTCTGCGGATTCGGAGCTGATATCGGACCTGGACTTGGAATTGGATCTGGTCCTGGACTGGATCCTGGACCCTGGACCTCAAATTTTTGTTATACTCTTGCAAAGGGAATTATAATTTTGCCCAGAAGTTTGCAACGCATAGAAATATTCATTTCCGACCCCATAAATTATATAGATTCTTGATCAGGGTGACGAGCTGAGTCGATTAAGCTTTGTCCGTCCGTCTGTCTGTCTGTCCGTTTATTAGCGAACTAGTCTCTCAGAGTCTTCTTTTGGTTGCACACTACTAATATGTCGGAATCGACCGGATCGGATGACTATATCTCATAGCTCCCATAGTAACAATCGGTCGGAAAACTAGTTTTAGTGAGAAAAACATTTTTATTTTCAATGGAAACGTCTCCAAACTTTGTAATCGTAGGTTTTCTATGTTTTTTTTATAATTCTCCCAAGTTTTATTAAAATCGGACAACAACATGGTATAGCTGCCATTCAAAAGATAGGTTTGAAAAACAGTCTTAGTTAGAAAAACATTTTTGTTTTTAATGGTAGCATCCTGCAATGGGCATGGGTGTTCCACGACGCCCACTTCTTTTTTTCCTCGTATACCTTGTTTTTGTAACAATTAACTATAGGATTATTCTTCTAATGTATTTTGCGGTGCACGGATAAACTGTATCGACAGTAAATCTAACCGCGAAGATTTTAAGTGTTCCCAAGTGCATTTTGTTGTTGCAAATTAGAAGAGTGTCTACAATAACTTTGACTGCAAAAATGGTACGTTATTTTTCAAGGTATTTAGTTGTTGTTTCAAACAACTATACCTTCAGTACATATAATTGTAATAGTTGTAAGAATTTAAAGTTGTATTTTGTTGTTTCCTAAATCAACTGGGTTTACAGTAAGAAAAACCGCTAAAGTTGTAGATATTTTAAGATGTATTTTGTTTTTGCAATATTCAACTGTGGCTTCAGTAAGACCAACCGGAAAAAATTGTTTGATTATTTTAAATATATTTCGTTGTTGCAGCAATATACTTTATTTATAGTAAATTGAGCTGCATTAATTGTAGGATTTTTTAATTGATTTTTGCTTTTGCTTAAACTGACTGTGCCGACAGTAAGTATATTTCTACTGCATTTTATTGTTGCAATTATTAAGTGTGACTGCAATTACTGCACAAACTGTAAGACGGCAGCGCTGCTTTACACAGGCAGTATAAGCATAAAAAAAGTGTGATTGTGTTTTTTGCCGCCACAGCAGCATGATGCAATAATATAAGGTGGTCTCTTCGGCAAAAAGTAGACCGTTACAAAGCCAATTATAACAACAACAAGCGAGCACGCAATGAAGAGTAACAGCATAACGGACTGAAAAACGAACGCGTCGGCAGCCGACGAGTTCACCTTATATTATTGCATCATGCACACATTAAGAGTTTCGTCAATTTGCAGAACAAATTCCACCAGTCTGTTTCAGTAGTGTACAGTGACAGTATGGACCAGTGCGAAAAAATTGTTGACGAAGTGCCGCTTTTTACAGGCGCGCATAATTTTTCTTGGTCATGTGATTGAGGGCGGAAAAAATTGGCGCGGAGAAGAGAAGACTATAGCGTTCAGTCGCTTTCCAATACCTAGAAATGTAAAAGCTGTCCAGGCATTTTTGGGCTTAAAAGGATTTTTCAGGATGTTTATACTTGGTTATGCACATTTGGTTCGACCGCTCACAAATCTGTTGAAGAAGGACGTGGAGTTCTTATTTGGCCGTTCTCTTACAGATGCTCGATGGCAGGCTTCATCCAGTCTACTTTTGGAGTAAGAACACGTCGGAGGCTGAATTAAAACCACACAGCTATATTCTGGAGGAGAAAGCTGCTATTCTTGCATTAAAAAAGCTTAGGCACTATTTGCTGGGTGTTCACTTTAAATTGGTCACAGACTGTATTGCCTTCAAACAGACGATAACCAAACAAGACGTACCGAGGGAAGTAGCGCAATGGATATTGTATCTTCAGGATTTCAGCTTCGAAACAGAGCATCGTAAAGCAGAAAAAATGAATCACGTTGATTATCTCAGCCGATATCCACAAGATATGGTCCTTGTCACAGCAGAGGTCTCGAACCGATTGAAGAAGTTGCAGCAAAAAGACGAGCACATCAAGACGGTTATCGAAATACTGCAACATAAGCCGTATGAAGACTACAAACTAAAAGGAGGACTGCTCTACAAGGGTGTTGCTGGAAATGAACTGCTGGTTGTCCCAAAAATAATGGAACGCGAGGTCATCCTGGAGGCACATGATAAGGGCCGTTTTGCTATAAAGAAGACTGTACACAGCATTCAGCAGCAGTTCTGGATCCCTCATCTGGATATTAAAGTTTCAAAATTCATTGCCAACTGTATACGCTGTATTATGCACAACATAGAGCTGGAAGGGTTCCTCAGTTGCATCGAGAAAGGCGAAACACTATTGCATACACTGCATATTGACCACTTGGGGCCGATGGATGCGACTTTAAAACAATATAAATTTATCCTAGCGATGGTGGATTTTGTGGCTTTTTACCACAAAGTCGACAGGTCAAGAAGAAGTCATAAAAAAGTTGAGCGATTGGTCGAATGTGTTCGGACTCCCAAAACGCATTGTAAGCGACAGACGTGTGGAAATGGGCAATAGATAAATTTTGTCCATAATATCGAAGCTGTCAGCAGATACACTGTAGAAATGGTCTAAGTACATACGTGCCACAAGTGCAGATGGCCATTAACTCGCACATGCATTCCTCTACGAAGTCATCGCCTTTCGAAATTATGGATCTGGTAGCTGAATACGATGAGAAACGACAGAAGTTGCTTGAAGAGGCCTAACGAAACATACAAGAGGCGCAGCTGGTATATAAGCGTAATTATGTCAAGAAACGACGAGCTGATCACGTATACGCCGTAGGAGATTTGGTTGCTATCAAAAGAACGCCGTATAACCGTATAAGTCCAAAAGGTTGCAAATGATGCAGAAGGTCCAAAGGTTACGAGCACCAGTTGTGACAGCATGAAGCTTTGGAAATTTGTTGCCGAGGAACTTCTATCATCTGTAATAAATTTCGCTTGTCGTTCAGTTTGTTTTTCAAATTTTAAAAAAATAGCGCTTTTTATCTTTCGCCCTGCTTGCTTCAATGTAGCAGACAGCTTTTGTTCGACTGAACACCTGGCCTCAGGTTGGCAGCACCAACTGGATCGCCAATTCATTTTCTCCTCGCATTCTCCGAACTGTGCATATCGGAAGGAAAGCTAAAAAGAAAATTGGCAAGTAAGCTGACTTTCTGGCTCGATTAGACAGCCACCTCAATCTTTGCTCCTCGTGGCCGCCAAAGTGAGCAGTTGTGCATCTAAAAGTTAATTAAAATAAATCAAGTGTGTTGCCTAACCTAACTCTTCGTGCCAATACAAGTTAACGAGAAACCCTCGCAGCCCAAGCTGCTGGAGCAAACCCCGCATCATATACCAGCGTTCAGTGCCCCGGCCAATGTATTAACCTGGTCCCTTGCTTCGACGCAAGAGCAGTGTTATCACTTATGCTGAATTGGCATATTATCCCTGTAGCTTAAGTAGTTGAAGCTTTGTCTTTGTAGCTTTTGCCTTCTGCTTTAGCTATCATTTAATTTAGCTTCTGTATTGTCTTGTATCTAATAAAGAGCACTTGGCTCAGAACATTTATCTCCGGCAAGGCCGTAACCTTTATTTATTTGCATTGTTGAGCCACAAGGTCAGCGATATAGGAGGGCAGTTACCCTCTCAACCTAATCATCAGATCCAGTCATCTGAGTGAAGAGCAACCTCTCCCGAAACGAAGGACGGCCACGGCAGTAGGAGTCCCCATGAAGGAGGAGATCAAGTAATTGGCGCCCAACAAGAATAGTACTTTCGTCCCTCTGTACCAAGCAAATTTGTCTTTTGATCATAACTCGAAATCCGTTCATCCGATCTTCTTCATTTGTGGCGGATCGATAAGTTATCCTAATAACGAAATATGTCCAGAAGGAACAAGCCATCTATCTTCAAAACTGTGGGAGATATAAAGTTTTTTCTAAATTGCGGGGGAGGGAGGGGGCGTGGCCAAAACTTAAAATAAACTTGATCTGCCTGCAGACATAAGAAGCATATGTCCCATACATGTCAAACCTCTATATCTTACCATCTCTGAGATCTGTGCGTTCAAACGGACAGACAGACGGACAGACTGACAGACGGACATGGCTATATCGACTCGGCTGTTGATGCTGATCAAGAATATATATACTTTATAGGGTCGGAGATGCTTCCTCTTGGATGTTACATACTTTTGCACAAACTTATAATACTGTATGTACCTATGGTAGAGAGTATAAAAATACAATTATTTTGTTTTTGAGCTGCGTGAGAGTGATTGAAGAAGAAAATTTGTTTTTTTTTCAATAAAAATTATTTTTAGAGCGAAGCTCTTTTACGGACGGTCGACTGGGGGGTAAATCTAGAAAACGATTGTCTTTGCGACAGATTTCTTTGGCTACGCTTTTGACTTTGCAAAGTCAGCAGCGTTTGTGTGTGAGCTCATTCAGGGCGTGCGTGTATATGTATGTATGCAACTTTCATGTATGCAGCCAATTATATGCGCTCTCTCATTTTCCCCCGCACTGGAACTCTCTGCTGCAGACGCGTTCGTTTTTTTCGCTTGTTGTTGTTATTGTTCGCATTGTTAACGGACTACTTTTTGCCGACGAGATCACCTAATATTATTGCATCATGTCGCTGCTTACACTGGAGTCTGCTAACCAGTGTTGCCAATTTAACTATTTTCGCACCAGATCTAGGTATTTTGTAAGGTCGAAAGCCAGAATGTCTGTGCAATAAAGCGATAGCAGCATGTGGGTTGTGAGCAGGGTTCGCAACAACCGGTCCTCTCTTTGCAGTTGTCAGAAAAAAAAACGGTTACGTGCGGCACATTGACAGAGAGGGACGGAAGCAACCTTTATAATTTAAAGTTTAGATGCGCTCTCTGGTTGTGTTCGGTTAAGAGAGGAGAGAAACATATTTGCTTTTGTTTTTTCTGCCTCGGTCTTTTGCCAACCGTTGCGCAGAGACCGCTTGCTTAAAAGACCTTTTTTTGTGCGTATGGACTTGTGAACGTTTGTGTGCGAGCTCACACAGTGCGTGCGTGCATATGTACGACAGAAAAATATGTCTGTCTCTCTCTGACAAGCCGTCAAGATTGACTTCGGCAAGTCCGCAGCATGATGGAATAAGTATAAGGTGGTCTCGTCCGTAAAAGCTCTCCCTTATTGCATGTTGACAAATAAGTGCGAGTGAGAGGTAAAAGCTTATACCTACTCTGTTGACAGCCGGCCAAGCACTGACAATAAGAGAGAAAATGAGAGAGCCGACCACATGATGAGACCACCTTATACTAATTTCATCATGGTCCGTAGAAGCGAACGAGCGAGATGTAAAAACTTTTAAAAAGCTTTTGTTAAAATCGTTTGTTAGTGAGTGTGAGTGAAATGGCAACATTTTCTGTTAAAAATATTAATTGAAGAGAGGCTGCCAAGAGATCAAGTTGTGAATTACGTGTGATTTCCTTTGAAGAACGACAAACAAAATAAAAATAATGTTTAATCTCGTTCCATTTTTAAAAATGTAATTTACTAAAGCAGATGGGGTGTTGTACAAGGCGGATGTCTCTGCGGATTCGGAGCTGAAATTGGACCTGGACTTGGAATTGGATCTGGTCCTGGACTGGATCCTGGACCTCAAATTTTTGTTATACCCTTGCAAAGGGTATTATAATTTTGCCCAGAAGTTTGCAACGCATAGAAATATTCATTTCCGACCCCATAAACTATATAGATTCTTGATCAGGGTGACGGGTGTCTTCTTTTTGCTGCACACTACTAATATGTCGGAACCGACCGGATCGGATGACTATATCTCATAGCTCCCATAGGAACAATCGGTCGGAAAACTAGTTTTAGTGGGAAAAACATTTTTCTTTTCAATGGAAACGTCCCCAAACTTTGTTATCGTAGGTTTTCTTTGTTTTTTTATAATTCTCCCAAGATTTATTAAAATCGGACAACAACATGGTATAGCTGCCATTAAAAAGATAGGTTTGAAAATCAGTTTTAGTTAGAAAAACATTTTTGTTTTTAATGGTAGCATCCTGCAATTTGGCATTGGTTTGTTTCTCATGCTTTCATATAATTTTAAAATTTTTTTTGACAGATCGGATGACTATATCATATAGCTCCCAAACGAACAATCGGTCGCAAAATGGGAAAATCAGTATTTTTTGAAAATATTTAAGCGAGCACTTGCAAGGGTATAAAAACTTCGGCACAGACGAAGTTAGCTTAGCTTTCTCGTTTTAGTTTAAAATGTTCTCAAAAACTGAACATTTTAACTCATTGAAGTAAGAAATTTTTCTTGAAGTGAAAAAATCCGTTCATGAATAGTTTTCGACAACGAATGTGCTCATATTGAGACCAATGTTCTCGGTTTTTCACTCTGTGTATGCTCAAAAAAATTGACAATCGAAAATTGATTTTTGAAATGCAAAATTCTCGAGTCTGGTCATAGTGCGTCGCCCAGGCGTCTGATAGTATCACGATAGCGATACGGTATTTCGAACTGCCGCCATGAAGCAGGTTTCACATTTACGAATCGTCATTCGATGTTCCGGAGCCGTTTGGCCATCACGGTCTAATCAGTCGGTCCAGTTTTTAACGATTTCTCCTTTAGCGCCTTTAGCCTTGATATTTGTCAGGTTCGACTTTTACTGTTAACGATTTTCAAGACTATCAATTGTGCTCACTATGGATAATTTTCAAACACCACTTTGTGGGTTTTGGTTTATGCTCTCACGTTGCTCTTACATTTACAATACACAAAACAAAACTACTTTATATTGATTTTCCAGTATTGTATTTTTAAATCAGATTATGATTATCCCTCGTAAAGAGCTTCGCTCGTACCGGGTGTTCCACGACGCCCACTTCATTTTTTTTTTAAATGAGCTGCGCGGTAGCTAAATAAAAAAAGATAACAATAATAATAAATTAAAAAGAAATTGTGCAAAAATCGGCTAAGCATAAACAAAAGCGAAGTGTTAATTAAAAAATCATTTCAAAAAGCTGATGAGTGGGTCGCATCAATACAGAGAGGTGAAAGTTGAATACGATAGTGACGATAGTTCAGTGTTATGCTAGGTTCTCAGCGCCGTGATTTTGTTATCGAGATCACGATTTATCGAAAGGATGCGAAAAGGTGCTCGCATTGGCAACATTCTTGCATTCTTGTGTTCTTTCATCCTCTGAACAGCTGACTGGGATTTGTTGACATTTTGTAAAGATAATTTGGTGCAAATAAAATAGATTTAAATTACGGTTTTCTATTAAAAACTTTGGATAACAACGAGGCAATGGTATTGCACTTGCTGCATATATTGCAGAGAATACTAACAAACAAATTGAATTATCTAGAGTTTCATTTTCACAGATTTTTCTTGTATTTTGTTACAAAGCTTCATATTTAAAATTAAACAAGAAAGAAAGTCGGTCAAGCCCGACTATAACACACTCTGTACCAAGAAAATTATACTCTCAGCATTAATTTTGATGCTGCAGTAGCAGCGAACAGTTATTTGATCATAACTCGAAAACCGTTCATCCGATCTTCTCCATTCCTTTGGCGGATCGATAAGTTATCCTGCTAACTAAATATGTCCAGAAGGAACAAGCCATCTCTTTAAAACTGTGGGATATATAACGTTTTTTCTAAATTGAGGGGGCGGGAGGGGGCGTGGCCAAAATTGAAAATGAGCTTGATCTGCCTGCAGACATAAGAAGCATATGTCCCATACATGTCAAACCTCTATCTCTTACCATCTCTCAGATCTGTGCGTTCATACGGACAGACAGACGGACGGACGGACAGACGGACATGACTCGGCTGTTGATGCTGATCAAGAATATATATACTTTATAGGGTCGGAGATGATTCCTTCTCGATGTTACATACTTCTGCACAAACTTATAATACTCTGTGTACCTACGGTACATAGTATAAAAAATTAATCCAAAGGCTTGGTTTGGTTGGCTGAGGTCATCCGAAAATAAAACGGGCTTTTGTTGTGTATTTTCCCAATATATTCCGAGCCCACATCCGTCTTCAGGGGGATTCCTACGGAACAAGTGCACTGCTCGCAACTGAGTTTTATGTGAAAAAGTTTATACGGATGACTTTGAGCCAGTGAAACCAACCCTTTGGATTACTGAAGATCAGGTGGCTAAAACCAACACATTAATAAATATTCTTAAATTTCCAATTATTTTAGACATTTTCTCTCCCTCTCTTTCCTATATCTTCTCGACATCCCACAGTTCTGAAATTTCACTGACTCCTGCATCATCCGCTCCGCCATTTCTTTGTAGGTGTGGGAATTTTCCGTGTCCCACTGATTCCTCCAATATATTCCTCCCAAAGCTCCAGCAGCGTAGCTGTGGACTCTGGTGTCCAGGCAAATCTGGTGTCTCCTGTTGTTATAAAATATCCATTTTTATAATTCATATCACTTTCATTAAAATAATTATTAATTTTACCTGCTTTTTTGGCAATGTCGATTTTCTTTTTTTGTTGTTCTTAAAGTTTTACAGCTGTGTTTTGTTGTTGTTAGTGACCGCAATTGTAACGATAAAAAAACGATAGTCACGGAAGCAACTACATTCAAATTGGATGCAACTTATTTGCTCCCACTAGCCCCTATGATTTTTGTATGGTGTGAATGTTGCATCCGACACAAGAATGCAGGAATGCAAGAATGTGCTGTACTATCAAGAGATAGTAGATATGGTCAGATAAGTCAAGTTCAGGCCCTACTTGCAGGCGCTCTAGCCGAGCAAGAGGAGAGGCTTAGTCGTGAATTTCAAACACAGTTGAGTTCAGTGCAGCAACAAGTAAATAGTCTTCACATAGTTGCGCCGCAAGTTGAGGTGTTCCAAAGAGTCTCGGTCGATCCTAGAGTTCCATGTGACATTCCGCTTTATATTGTGAAATCAGTGCCTGACTTTAGCGGTTCACAAGATGAGTATGTGGCATGGCGACAGGCATCCACAGATGCTTATGAACTGTTCAAGCCTTATATGGCAGCAGTTCTCATTGTCAGGCTGTCACAATTAATAGGAACAAGGTTAAAGGAGCAGCAAGAGCGCTTCTAGTGTCGTACAACACAGTACTCAAGTTCGACGTTATAATAGCCAGACTAGACTGCACGTATGCCGATAAGACGTCGCTACGCATCCTGCGACAAGGGCTAGAGATGGTCAGGCAGGGCGAACTGAGCCTTATGCAGTATTATGATAAGGTAGAGCGAAAGCTGACCCTTGTCACAAGTAAAATTGTTATATCCCATGATACAGACGCCGCTTCGTTACTTAACGAAGAAGTCAGAGGTGAGGGTCCCTGGCCAGGGAGGCGAAATCTAGTATCTGGAATGCAAATGGCATTCCTCGCCACAAAGTGGAGTTATCCAAATGTAGGAAACGGTACTGGCGGGACTAGGATTAATAGACAAACAAGGAGCGGTCACACTTATTAATCAGCTCCCTCTCTCTCTTTGATTCATGTGTGTGTTTGTGTAAGTCGAGCTGCAGCGCGAGCAACACAACGTAGCGAGTCAGTCGATGCCGGAATCACAGACACAGACCAGATAGAATAGACTGAGCATTTGCGCAGTGCCTCTTCTCTGTCGGCTTCGTTGCAGTGGCGCTCTGGTTCGATTCCGAAATTCGAGCTCGTATGATGCTCCGACTCGCTCTGACCCAGGCAACAGGCGGGTGTGAGTGAAAGAGGTTGACCATGTGGTCGAGCAGTTTAGAATCACGTCGAACATTTTAGGATCAAGAGCGGGAGAGCGCAAAGTGTGGACCCCCCCCTTGCCCAGAGCAGCGCCATCATACCGCTTAAAATTGCTGCAACTTGTTTGAGTTCGACTAATTCGACCGCTGCTTGCTGCGCAGCTGCACTTAGAAAACTGACGTTATTTTTAAAAGGGGCGATTGTTCAACATCAGTTTTCCCCAATAAATAAATAAAATAATTTAGCAACCTGAATTGTGCCATGTATACTACTAAGTTACGCACCCCTCAAACAAAAAAAAATCAAAAACTACTCAATTGTTGCCAAATGTTTACCATTTTGCCACTTTAAGCGACCAACAGGCCTAGCGGGGTTACATAGCCTCCAATTTCAGTCATTTGTAAGCCCCAAATAATTAAATTTAGTTTAAAATTGGCCCAACCAGAACCCTGCCATACAAAATAATAGCCACTTGCAGCAACCTATACCCGCACTCTTCCAACGCACGCAGCCACCCAGCCCACTAGCAATTTCGAAACAAGTTCGAAAATTCAAAAGTGCGCGCCGGGACTAGCTGTCGCAGCCAACGTCAAAAACGACGCGGCAGAGCAATTGCACAGTCTATTCTATCTGGTCTGTGCCGGAATCTCCAAAGCGAAACAAGGAGCTATGTAAATTTAAAGTTGTTAAGCAAAGTTATAGTTAAAGTTAAAGTTAATCAACCATATTTGTTAGTTTAAGTATCTCAATGAATAAACAATCATAATCTCTTAAGAAACAATCGTGTCTTCGATCTCTCAAACGGAGGACACCACAATTTGGGGGCTCAACCGGGATTTGACCACCATTCTACTGAGATTGAACTTAAAACAAATATTTGGCAAATGACTAACTATTTGAACTTGTGCTGTGACTAAAAGTGAAAATTCGCAAAAGAAAGCTGTGGAAAAACGTTTAAAAGACAGAGAAAAGTGTTTGGAAGGCGTGAGTGCGAGGGAGACAACATCATTGTGACAGCGGCGTGGCGAGAATTTCATCATAGTTTGAAATTGTGTTTGCAAGCAGTGTGGAGGCAAGGCAGAACTCAAAATATCGACGTCGGCAGAGGCAGTGGCATTTGCAAAGACAGTAGCAGTGGCAGAGTCAATGGTGTTTTGTTTTTGCACTGACATTTGAAAGAGAGCTCGGAGAGGAGAGACAGGCGATTGATTCATCGAAGTGTGCGTGCAAAGTTGTGTAGGCAAGGGCTGATACACAAAGTTTTGGCAACAGACGAAGACGATCGATTGGACTGGAGCTGGTTAAGTCAACGGAGTGTGCGTGCAAAATCGTGTAGGCAAGGGCTGGTGCACGGAGTTTTGGCAGCAAACCGAGACGATCAGTTGGTACAGAGCAGCAATTTGATGCGAAACGGCAATACATCGTGTGGATGGGAGCAACAGAAACAGAATCGACGAGAAGCAGAAACGACGAGAAGCAAAGGGAACTTGAATTTTGTATGTATTCTGGGTTAACAGGGTTTGAAAACGGGGAAAACACCATTTGGTACTCTTAAGTAGTAGTGTTAAGTTAACAGAAGCTTGTTGGCGAGGAATTTGACTTGTATTTGTATAAATTTATTTCTGCATATAATCAAAGCTCTATAAAATGGAGAGAAACGAGATCCTGACATTGCGCGTTGACGAGCTCCGTTCAAAGTTGTTTGCGTTGCAGTTGGATACGACCGGTCTAAAAGCACAACTGCAAAAAAGATTACTCGCACATTACGGTTTCGAAGAAAACGAAGAGCTAGAGACGGTTAATGACGCAGGGGAGGATTATGAATCAGTATCTTCCAAGGGATCAGTCAATCCAAGAGGTCATTCGCATCAAGGCACGGGCATGGGAGTTGATAGACAGCCTAGGTCGTGGTTCACACTTAAAGACGTGGAGGGTAGTGTATCGCAATTTTCTGGATCGAATTCCCCAGACATCAATCTGTGGATAGGAGAACTAGAGGATTGTGCACTGACGGTAGAATGGAACCAACTACAGTTGTTCGTTTATGCCAAACAGTTGCTTTGCGGGGGCGCTAAAATGTTTGTGAGGAGCCAAAGAGACATTCGAGATTGGCAAAGTCTAAAATCTGCATTGTTAGATGAGTTTGGTGTAAAATTGTCCTCAGCAGAAGTACATCGCAGGTTGGGTAAAAGGCAACAACGTAAAGGAGAATCGTTGCATGAGTTTTTGTATTCCTTAATGGAAATAGCCAAGCCAATTGATTTGGAAGAGGAAAGCATAATTGAATACTTTGTAGAAGGCATTCCAGACACTAGAGCTAACAAAGCATTGATGTATCAAGCAAGAAATCTCAAAGAGCTGAAGTTGCAGATTGAGGTATATCAGAAGGCTCGCGGCTCAATTAAGCTGCCAAGCAAATTTGAACCTCAAGCTGGGAAGATTACAGGCAAGGAACTGGATAGTTCATCAGCCAGGAAATGTTTTAAATGTGGAGAATCTACGCATTTAAA
Source organism: Lordiphosa fenestrarum (assembly GCA_035044985.1). Lineage (NCBI taxonomy): Eukaryota > Metazoa > Arthropoda > Insecta > Diptera > Drosophilidae > Lordiphosa > Lordiphosa fenestrarum. The sequence goes on from JAWNNO010000507.1 coordinate 59,699, forward strand.
AAGGGATTGCCCCAAGAAAGAATTTAAGTGTTTCAAGTGCGACCAACCAGGTCACAGAGCAGCACAATGTAAGGTGGAGGTTCAGAAAGAAAAAACTACAAATGTGGTACAAGGCGAGAAGAGAGTTGTAAAATCATCAAGCAAGCTTACTCCTTCTGGACTTGAGTTAAAGACTATTGCGTGCTATAATGTTTCATTTAAAGGACTTGTAGATACAGGGGCTGAGTTGTGCTTGATCCGTAGAAGTGTGTTCCTTAAATTAGGTGTGGATATCGAAAACATTACTGGTCGACAGAGAGTTTTAACTGGCATTGGTGAAAGTCAGGTGTTGACATTCGGCAGCTTTAAAGCACCGATAGAGATTGACGGAATTAAGATGCAGCTCGAATTTCATGTCATTAGTGATGAGGATATGCAGTTTGATGCTATTTTGGGGACCACGATTCTCGAGACTGTGGATATGAATGTAACTAAGAATGGAACAGTGTTTTTGCCAAGAATAGGTGAAGATCGAAATGAAAGTGTAGTAGTTGCCCCGTTGAATAAAAGTTCTTGTAAATTGTTGTTGAACGAATTCAAGAATCTGTGCATGGTAAGCGCAGAAGAAGTGGAAGCAAGTACACTTTTGAATTTGGAACATCTGAGTCGGAGTGTGGCCATAGATGTGAAGCGCCTAATCGAGAACTACAATCCGAAAAAGAATCCAAGTGCACCGGTGAAAATGAAGATTTTGTTGACTGACGAGGTGCCTGTGTTTAAACATCCTAGGAGGTTGGCTTATTGCGATCAGAAGACTGTGGATGATCAGATCCAAGAGTGGCTTGAAGAGAAAATTATAAGACCGAGTACATCCGAGTATGCAGCTCCGGTGGTTCTCGCCGATAAAAAGAACGGAAAAAAGCGAGTGTGCTGCGATTACCGTGATTTAAATGAAAAGATAGTTCGAGATAACTTTCCAACGGCGAACATGGATTGTGTGATAGAGAAGTTGCAAGGGGGAAGGGTTTTCACCACTTTAGATCTGAGAAATGGATTTTTTCATGTCCCCGTGTCCCCAGAATCTCAGAAGTACACATCTTTTGTTACACAGAGTGGCCAGTACGAGTTCTTGTACGTACCTTTCGGTATCTCAAACTCTCCAGCTGTGTTTACCAGATTTATCATGGCAGTTTTGCGTGATTTGGTTAGAAACGGTGATTGTGTTGTCTATATGGATGACGTGATAATTTTCAGTCAAGATCTGGAAGAGGGATTATTGAAGTTGCGAAGAGTTTTGAGTGTGGCAGCGGAAAATGGCTTGCGCATTAACTGGAGCAAGAGTCAGATTTTAAAAAGGAAAGTCCAATTCTTGGGGTACATTGTGGAAAATGGTACCATCAAGCCAGGTGAGGAGAAAACCAAAGCAGTGGCTGAGTTTCCGATTCCTCGCGACAAAAAGGGGATTCAGCGATTTCTGGGATTGACGTCATACTTTCGAAGACTCGTAGAAGGCTATGCTGTTATTGCAAAACCCTTGTCAGATCTTTTGCGTAAGGAATCGAAGTTTGAGTTTAAAGAGAAACAGGTTAAAGCCTTCGAAAGCTTGAAAGCAGCGTTGATAAGTGGGCCAGTGCTGAAGCTGTACAATCCTTCATTGGAAACAGAAATACACACAGATGCTTCCAAATATGGATTTGGAGCTGTGCTGTTGCAGCGGGACCCAGAGGATAATATGTTGCATCCGGTGTTCTATATGAGTCGCAAAACTAAACCTTGCGAGGAAAAATATCATTCCTATGAACTTGAAGTTATGGCAGTAATAGGAGCCTTGACAAAGTGGCGGGTTTATGTCCTAGGAAGGAAATTCAAAGTTATTACGGATTGTAACGCCTTTGCAATGACGAT
>JAWNNO010000513.1:0-69906 GCA_035044985.1 Lordiphosa fenestrarum
TAAATGGAAATCAGCAAATCACTAAGGAGATTTATAAAACCTCATTTGGCCTACCTACTCTGTTTCTGAGTGTAAAGATGACTATGGGAGAGTTGTCAGAGGAAGTCAGTAATTTAAAGCTATAGGGATTATAAGTGCACCAATATACGTTAGCATGTGGCATATATTTATATTCAGAGAAATATAGGCTACCTTTTCACATGCTGCTTGCTCCTCCTACCCCTTGCATCCATCATCTCTTCACATTCAGGACAAAACTGTGAAATTTACCAATCAATATTCCCCAAAACATTAATTATTAAGTACTTAACTATGTACTGATGATCTATACATTTTACAGTAAGAATTATCATTCCCAAAAACTAATGAATTTGTATGCAAAATGTTCTTTAGGAATACAAATTAACTTGTTATAAATTTTTTTAAGTTTTTAATATTATTAAACAAAATCAAAATTGCATAGACAGGGAAATAATAATAATCGAAGGAAATAACATTATAAAGGCTTTCAATTGTTCAATTCAGCTTAAAGAAATCTTGCTCACAAACACACTATTAGATTTTACACAAACAATTTATGTCAACAATAATGTAACAAAACTAGACCCACTATCGTATATTCAAGCAAAAGAAATAATTCAAGAACACACGAAAAATAATAATGTATTCCAAATAATTACGTTAACTACACTAAGCATAATGATAATCACAATACTATTGTATCTTATTTATAAATATAATGCAATCCCACACAGAATCGTTGTAAAATATAAAAATCAAAAAGAACAATCACCAAATGAAAATTTGACAACACCAAATACACCAAATAATGAAAATGTATCGAGTTCAGTATTATTTCCTAAAATATCCGCTTGAGGACAAGCTAAATTCAAAGGATGGGGAAGTCACATATCCACCACTCCACGATCCAATACAAGATCCCATACATTTATCACACACACATAAAATCTAACACTTGAGTTGTAACAAGACACACACACATAAACCCAAAAATCCAAACACATAAATTTCCATATTTTTGGTGACAATAACAATTCAGGCGGCTTAGACATAAACATAAAAACGCAAGCATAAACATCCGCTCCAATCGTTATTCCCACCAAGAACAAAACGCTGATGCAGCTCAAATTACCGGCTGATGCAATCCACTCTCAAATTATGAAATGAGAAACGAGAGAAAAGCTTTTTGATCTTGACTCCCAAAAAGCTATTAACCGAGGTTTGCTAAGCAGCAGCTGCAGAACCACACAATGAGTTTTACTTGACATCGCAACCGTGACACATCTTAGTCCCTAAGATTGTACTACTTCATAACATAAGTTGTCGATAATAAATAAAGAAATTATATTTTTTTATTTAAACCGAACCATTGACTTCTCATTATATATATTTATGGCACACGCATTTAATACATATATCTTTTTTTTGTGTTTTGTTTCACATATATAATTTTTTTTTTGGGGGGTTTCTCAATGACTGCGATTAGTTCTACCCAACTCCTTCCTTCTTATTAGAGCACTCACGACATTTTTCAGATGTCGTCCTTCCTTTCCTCTAATCTAATTTTATTTTCTTTTTTCTAATATTTTGTTTGTATTCCCTAGTAGAAGTTAGAGTTTCGCCTTTGTATTAGATTTAATTTTTTTTGTAATTCCTTCTTTTTATGTTTAATTTGTGTCCGTCTGCTTTTGTAAGTTCGTGTTCACGCACGAACCAACAGAGCGTGGCCTCATTTAGAGGCGACGTAAGTCTCAACTCGTGTTTAGATGTGCATTCGGTTCTTATCTGGAACTGATGTATCTCTGAACTTTTATAATTTTAATAAAATCTTTAATGGAATGTGAGCATTAAAATAACTATGTGTGCTTAATGAACTAGTTGAGGGGTGTTGGTAGGAAAAAAAAGGGGTAAGGTAAGGGCACGACTAGGAATGTGACGAATCATAATTTTTTTTATTAGGGGATCACACTGCCGGCCCTGGTGTGATCCAAAGGCTGTGCGATAGCATAGATGGGGAGGGACCAGGCCACATCTGCCGACTCCGCTTGGGATCAACTTGTTGACCAGGTTGGGGCAAATCGGACAGTACGGACAGACGGGTATTTGTTTTTATCATACACGGCACGAAAAATTTATTGTTATGCTCCTTCGGGGGATTACTTCGTCCTAAAGACCCAACCCAAATCCGACAAGCTCATGCCGGGTCGGAAAGTGGGCGGGCTAGTCTCTCTGGTCCTCGAGACCAAAAGAGCGGGACATAACAAAATCCCCACCCATAATAGCTTATATTTTTAAGATTCTCGACTCCAAGGTTTCTTCAGTGATTCACAAAAGCAAGACCAAAACCTTTTCTAACCTTAACCATTGGTTCGAACCAGCGGGCCAGAGATTCAGAAAACTTGTTAGGTTTGCAGCCCTGTAATTAATCTTTTTCGATTGCGCTGGCACAACTTTACAAATTGCATCTGGGCAGAGCTTTTTTTGGGAAATGGCCGTATGGTACGGAGCACCCTAGCTTAATTTAATAAAGCTGTATAGAATTATACACCTTAGATGAGCACGCTTGTAATTTTATATTTGTACTGACTCCTTCTTTTATTCTATCAAATTCATCCCTTAAATCTAACTTACCTATTGCTTCGCATGTATATGTTTATGTGTCTGTGCGTTGGTAATAACCATATGCACACATATTGGTCGGTCTAGTGGGAGGGGTACATCGCCTGCGCATCTTAAGGGTCCCTACGCTTGGGGTCAGATACATCTTGACCCTCTTCAATGTGGCTATTAATATTTATTGTTCAACTAAGAGAAATGTTTATGTTTATGCAAATGCATCTATCGCTACGTGTTAGACGTGGGATCGTGGACCTATGTTTAGATTCTAAACAAAAGCCTTGTGAATATCGATATTATTTGAACGTTAAATAACGTTCTTCTTCTGTCGGTTGCAGTGTGAAGACGTGTTTTTGTCGAGCTCCGGTTTTATTCTCTGTAAAATCAGTTAAAAAATAAAAAATACTTTAATGCTTATGTTGTTCAATAACATGTAATAGTTGATATTTAATCTAATAAAATTAATTGAATGACAACGCGTACAAATTCAGCAAATGCAAGTGCAAAGAACACTAACAACACCATGAGTCAGAGTCAACTCAACGCCCAAATTCATCAACAGCGCAACAACGCTTATTTTGCAATTGTCTCTCCCGAGCCCACCAGCACGGCGACTGTTAGCTCTCATACTACCACCGCGACGTGGAGCTCCCAATGCCCCACCCCCTCTCCTCAGCCCACGATGATAAACTTTTCGGCAAATGCAACAAAAAGTACGGTAACGCTTATTCCAACGCAATCAACCTGTAAGAACTCAACAACATCAACAGTGCAGAAACCAGAGTCAACTCAGCACGCGCTCCCACTAACACTTACACAAGTGAGCACAACACCCACCACCCGTTCGTATGTGCTGACCGGCATCGATCGGTATGTAAAAGAAAAACAAACGAAAATTAAGCCCGCAAAACAAAAAAAGCGGCAACACACCAAAACTTAACAAAACAAGCGATAAACCTGCAGACAAAGATCCCCTCACTGATAATAGGTTTTAAATTCTTGCTAAACAGTCTGACGCTGAGAGTGAAGAAAAAGCTGCAAGTGCCACAAAACCAAAGCCTCCGCCAATCTACATTAGGGAAACCAGCTGTACGGCCCTAGTAACAAAGCTTGTCTCGCTAATCCTACTGCGCTCTGCGATCTGATTGTGTGGTATGCGGAGAGCTGCATAATACTGCCTCATGCCCCGCAAACAAAGAGGATCCATCAGTCAAAAAATGAAGTAACACCTCAAACAACAGAGGTTGCCAAGTATACAAAGATCTGAAGAGCAGGATTAATACGCGCACGGAATTTGCTCGTTCCAATGGAAACCTTAATATGTAAACACCCTCGCATTCGACCCCTAGAGTCTTCTTCACCAAAGCCACGAGATCGTCTTTTGCCCCATCGACTACTACCCAAAGCGTTTCTTTCGCTAGCGTCTTGAAACAAGGAAAAACTTCACACGAAACTCGAACTAAGCCGACTCTGACAACAAAACATGTGGAGCAACCATCAAACCAAAGTAGCTTAGAAGCCATGTTTCTATCGTTACAACAAACCCTGAAAGATTTTATGGTGTATATGCAAAACGCAATGCAAGAACAGATGAGAATGCAAGGCCTTCTCATTCAACTGCTCGCTTCGCAACAACCCAAATAATGGCTCTCCTAAGAGTAACACTCTGGAATGCAAATGGCAGTTCTCGCCACAAAGTGGAGTTATCCAAATCTCTCCAAGACAATGAAATCGACAAAATGCTTCTTGCGGAAACCCATCTGACGGACCGATATAATTTCCAATTATCGGGATATGCATTTTACGGCACAAATCACCCAGATGGTAAAGCCCATGGCGGAACTGGTATCCTAGTCAGAAGCCGCATCAAACATTATCCACTATCGCGATGTTCGGAAACCTACCTACAAGCCACATCAATATGCGTAGAATCTAAGCTGTCTGCCCTTGCCTTATATAGGTCATAAAGTAGATCGAAAATTATAACAAATTGTGTTTTCGGTTTCACCAACGAAGCCTTGGTTCACGAATTAAGGGCATTTTTGAAAAAAATTATTATTCGATTCATGCAATGAAAAAAGTTTAGAAATTTTACAACATTTATGAAAAATTTACGAAAAAATGTAATAAATGGTACCTAAATGAGCAAAAGCAAAGAAAAAGCTTATGGTTTTATGCTCATAAAAGTAAAATTTTGACATTTATCTTAAAAGATATTGATTTGAAAACTCAGAAATCATGCTTATTGACCAAGTAATTGGTAAAATTCAAGAACACTACGGAATACTCGATTTTTGGGGAAAACGCGACTGGCGCGACCTCTAAACGTCTTCCGAAAAATCTGAAAAAATCTCAAAAATACTTTACTCTATAAGCTTAGAGAAAATGCCTGTGCACCCGAGAAAATAAAAATACAGGGTGGGACACCCTAAGCTACATAGACCGACTGGTGTCTGAAAAGCGGGGTGCAAGAAGAGAGAGGCAGCACTATAAGTCGCCTGCGTCAAAAAATCGTCTGAGACTTGCGGAACGCATACTTTGCAAAGCACTCGAAGCGGAAGAGCAGCTAGCCCATAGCCGTTACATAGAAAAACTATCGCCTTCAAGCACCAAATTTCCCCTATGGAGAGCACATGCAAGCATAAAGCCACCTGCAAAGGTAGACACGTCTTTAAAGGACCAGAGTGGAAGTTGGGCACGCAGTGACGAAGAGAAGGCAAATGTCTGCACTTCACCTTAGAAATGTCTTCCCGCCAAATCCACCAACTAATGGCTATGCACTTCCATTGGCTCCCATCACCGCACAAACTGGCCCAATCAAAGTTATAAAAAATGCTATCGGAGATCTACAACCCAGAAAAGCGCCTGGACATAATCTTATTACGCCTAAAATGATTATGGAACTTCCAAGTCCTGCCATAACATATATCTCAAGACTTTTCAATGCGGTACTGCGATGTGGATACTTCCCAACAAAATGGAAGAAGTCCACTATCATAATGATCTAGAAACCAGGAAAATGAAAAACCCAAGCGTCATCATATAGACCGATTAGTCTGCTACCTTGCTTATCAAAACTATTTGAGAAGATCTTACTCCGTAAAATTGATTTCCATGCACAAAATATCATTCCTTCACACCAATTTGGGTGAAATGCGTTTGAAAACCACGAATACTGCTCTGCCATTTTCCTAGATGTTGCCCAAGCATTTGACCGTGTTTGGTTGGACGGTCTTACATTCAAGATAAAGACAATGCTTCCACCAAATATACACAAAGTCCTAGAAAGTTACGTCAGTAACAGAGTACTTACAGTTCGTCAAAATGAGTACACAACAGAAGAATTCACCATAGGAGCCGGAGTACCGCAGGGAAGTGTTCTTGGTCCTTTCCTATACGTACTATACACTGCCGACATACCAACAGACTCTCGACTTACAATAAGTACTTTTACTGATGATACGGCAATATTAAGCAGATCACGATGTCCAATTACCACAACAAGACTTTTGGCAAGCCATCTTACCGACGTGGAAGAGTGGCTGGCCAACTGGCGTATTAAAATCAACGAGCAAAAGTGTAAGCACGTGACGTTCACACTCAACAGAAGCACCTGTCCCCAGCTATCACTAAACGCGACTTTGATCCCGCAATCAAACGATGTTGTATACCTAGGTGTACACCTTGATAGAAGGCTAACATGGCGCAAACACATAGACTCGAAAAAAGTTCAGATAAAGCTTAAGGCCAACAGCCTTCACTGGCTAATTAACTCCCGTTCCCCTCTAAAGCTGGTATATAAAGTCTTACTGTACAAGAGCATCATAAAGCCTGTCTGGACCTATGGCTTGAAGGGCCGCAGAACACAAACTACCTCCAATAGGGGATAGTTTTTTAAAATAGTTTCTAGATCAAGATTTGAAAAATTATTGTTGTTTTTGTATGGGAAAAAAACTGATAGTTAGCTATTAACGCATAGCGCACTCTTAGTATAAATAGCCTATAAGATAGCCTCGGTGAGCAGCTAAATGGTTTCTTTTTTTCAAGTCGAATTTTTATCTCACATCTGAGTCGGGCTTTTCTGGTCTTTTAGCGTTTACATAGTCATTTTCCAGCATCTCAGTAAATTTAAATCGTGTTCTATAATTGACTTCTGCCCCAATATTATTCATCGTTTCTGCTTTTCCATCATCTAAATTATTTATCCTCAACATCTCCCTTCCAAAGTCATCTTCTAGCGGCGTTCTATATTCTATATTCTATTCTTTGTCTTACTAACAGATGCCATACCCTTTGTGGCATCTTTCAATGATCCTCTAACAATTTCCTTTGCCTCCTTACTATTTCCATACCATTGGTTTCTACCATTTGCTCACTAACTGTTTCTGTTGCTAACCATCTCTTGAATCTCTATTCGCTTCTGGCAAATCTGGCTTCTCTTACTCGCTCTTACTTACTCTTTACTCGCATTTCTCGTATTTTGAACCAGTGATAAGTCAGTGTCATTTCTAAAAAATATTTCAAAATACCTTACATAATTATTTTTGTTTTCTGTTTTCTTCTGGGAGCACTGCGCTATGAAATGATCCATCGAACCGCACCCATACCTGTCTCTGTCGGTACCACGTCTCATGAGTGATCTTTCGTTATTGCTCGCCCCTCTTGCCTTGGTAGACGTACCGCTGCGAAGGCCCGCAGCATCCCAGCCGCATCGTCAAAGCATTGACACGCGCCTGAACGTACTACTGTGAGAAAAAAGTAAGGTGTAAGGGTCAATTTAAACTTCGCGGGCCTAACAATTCGGGCAGGTTTTTTTTTTCTTGAGTTGGCAGGACTGTTGATGACATCTGTGCCAAATTTCATGTGAATGTCATTATCAGAAATTTATTTACGCTTGTGTTTTCCAAACGACCAAGAGTGCATTTTTCGATTTTTACAATGTCTGAGCAGAGAAGTGCCATCAAATTTTGTTTGCGGAATGAAATTTCGGCGTCGGAAACGTTGAGGATGTTGCGGAAGGCCTTTGGTGATTCTACCATGTCACAAAAAAATGTTTATAAGTGGTACAAAACACTTCAAAGAGGGTCGAGAACGTGTGGATGACTTGGAGCGCTCCGGACGACCATCGACGTCAACAGATGACCAACACGTCAATGAAGTGGAGGAATTAGTGCGCAAAAATCGTCGGTAGACTGTTAGAGACCTTACTTATATGATCGGAATATCAGAAGGATCTGTGAAAACCATTTTGAAAGACCATTTGGGCCTACGAAAAGTCAAATCTCGTTTGGTACCGAAAGTTCTCAATTTCTTGCAAAAATGTCATCAAAAATTCGACGCATATCGTTCCGCAACCACCGTATTCGCCTGATTTGGCTCCGTGTGACTTCTGGCTATTCCCAAAACTCAAGAGACCACTTCGGGGAACGCGTTTCGAGTCGATTGAGGAGATAAAAGCAAAATCGAAGAAAGCGCTGATGGCTATACCGGAAAGGGTCTATTTGGCATGTTTCGAGGATTGGAAAAAACGTTGGCATAAGTGTATTTTATCGGGAGGGGATTACTTTGAAGGGTATGAAATTGATTTAGAAGAATAAATAAAGATTTTTCATTTGAACAAACAAATTCACCTTACTTTTTGCCCACAGTAGTATGCTCTCTAGTGGGATGCCCTCAATGATTTCATCAATTAGTTCGTCGTTATCAATCTCGATGTCCCGGGCCAGCCTGGTCTTTTGTTTGAAGAAAGCTGCAACCCTTTCAGCCGACTGCCAAGTCCGTGACTCGAAATTGCGCCGCATCTCAGCCTTTGATAGCTTGGCTCCATATGCCAGCTGAAGGTGCTCCAACAAATGATCCATCGGTTCTACAATGCGCGACGGATCCACATAAAGCCATTGCAAAGCGTCACCCTTCAGCTTGCTAATGCACAGCAAGTACCGCTAAGTCTCGTCCATCTCATATAGTCCCGCCACATTGCCCAGTTGAGCAATCGAAATGCACACGCTCGTGGATCAAGTTAAATCTAATAGGATTTCCGTCCCCATTAGGAATGCCGGTGATGCCCACCCGCAAAGCTTTTTCTCGGCTGGTTCGTCAACAACATTTCTCTCCACATTTTGTTGCGGGGTTGTACTGCTGGTGACGCCATTAACACTGATGTGCTTTGCTTGTTCGTTGTGCTTGTCTTCGTCGTCGTCTTTTTCGCCGACTTCATTTACCGCACCGCCGTTTTTTCCGATGCTGCTGCGGTTGTCGTCTCTATCTACCAGACGCTGAACTGGCACCTTTCCGCTCTCGCTTTGTAGTTGCCTCGATTCTAGAAAAAACTTGGTGTCTTCTATTTCATCACGCAATGATTTTAGCACAATTTCGTTTTTGGCCACATCTTCCTTCTGCTTCAGGATTGTCTGGTTTAATAGAGCCTCTTCAGTGTTCTCTGCCGACGTCTTAGGCTGGGCTGTCTATGCTGTCCTTGTCGAAGCTAGGCACACTGCCCCATTTGTCGACCGGCATTTCATTTAGCCTTGCCACTAACACCGCTTTAGAGCCATTTGTCTCCATTTCTAAAGTCGATAGTCACTTTTTTAATGTGTAAACTGTCACTTTATTAAGGAATATATAGCTGTCTATATCGTTGTTGGATTTTTAACCATTTTGTGGCCGAAAGAATGACACAGTTTCACTCTCGGTTGCACGTCTCCTTTATTCGAATGTTCGTTACGGACTGCCTTCTCAACCCCCGTTTCTCAAGCTGAAAGAGAATTGGAGAGTCGTACTTGAAAGAGCGCGGGACTCTCCAGAGAGTGGGACAGCAAGGAGGCCTCTCGCCGTCAGTTATGAATACACGTGTGTGGGCTTACGCCCACAGTCTATTGTTGAGGACTGATTGTTTCTCAAACGCTGGCCACCAAACTAGTGCTCCGTAGAGTAGTATGGGGCGGACTACGGATGTGTAAAGCCAGTGTGTTATGGAATGCAAAAAACCCCATTTGCGGCAAGAGAAAAGGGCAATGGTTTCCCTTTTTACGCGTTCGCGTCTGTTGTCATTCCAGTGTAGTTTCCTACCCAGAATGACTCCCAAGTATTTGGCATTGTCTACAAATTCAAGGCTTACTCAATTGATTTTTTGGCGGGACAATATCAGGAATTTTTTACCTCCTGGTAAAAAGCACTAGTTCCGCCTTCGCTATGTTTATGTCTACTGAGCGAGTGTAGCCAGTGCGTTCTGCATGAGGTCACACAGTGTCACACAACCCATAGTAACGGAGAGAAAACGCCTCCTTGCGGAGGCACCGCCAAGCTCGGAATTCACCGTCCTGTTTGTTAGCAATTGGGCGAAGAACCTTACCAGCATGTTGCATGTTGTGTGCGTGCAAGATGAGAGAGACTTTAAGTTTGCCTCAGGTGTGCGTTTATAAGTCTCTCAAAAGTTTTGAAAAGAAATGAGGATAGGCTGATTGGCCTATAATCGTTTGGTTTCACATGTGAAGCTTTGCCAGCCTTCGTTATGAACACCACTTTAGTTATTGGGCTAAGGGAGCACTCGGGAAAGTGAGTGTTTAGCAGAAGATCTAGAGATTCTTCGCTTGAATCGGACCAGGTTCCGTCTGTTTTTTGCAAGAGTCCTGGCGACTTTGGTGAGCTTGCCAGAATCTTTCTGAGCCGAGATGCATCCGAGGTGGGTTTAACATTTCTACAGTAATGTGCCCAGGACAAGCTTAGCCCTTCTGACAGCTTTTTTATAAGTGTTTTGACTTTGATTGAATAACTCACGAGCGGTAGTTTGATCGTTACGTATACGTTCAATATGCAACAAGAGAGGTGAGGTGGCATCAGTGTGTGTTCTCTGCAAAGTACCTTCACGTTCAGTAATGCGCGTACTTTTGAAGCGTAAGCTTTTGGCAAAAGTACGTATCATACTCATAACGCCCCACCTTGTATTGTTGCATCATGGCTAGGTTGAAAGCATGTCCGCACTCCTTTCGGAGCTTGTCAAGCTCTGCAGACCACCCAGGTGTTTAAAAGCTGGATTTTATTTTTCTAGGGGCAAGCCCAATTAAAAGAGACCGCATTCGCATGGGTGAGCGTATCGACAAGGTCATCTATCTGTTTTCGCGTCCGTCGTGTATATGGTAGGGACGGTTCCAGCTTTTTGGAGAGAAGTTTGTTGTGTACTTCCTATTTTGTCTTTTTTGAGTTCCTTATTTTTTTTATTTTTTGGGTGAAGAACACTTATTTGCTAGTAAGACGTCATGTATTAATGGCCAGAGAAGGAGTGCTCTGGCAGCTCCAGAGCAATTGATCAAAGATGTCTTCGGAGATAAGGTATAAATCCAAAACCTCCTTCGGTTTTTAATAATAAAGGTAGGGTTGTTTTTATTATTTGCGATATGTAGATTTGTCTGTAATAGGTAATTGTACTGCATCCAGCTGCTACTGCAGCTGCAAAATTTAGGCTGAGCGTATAATTTCGTTGGTACAGAGTATGTTGTAGTCGGGCTTGACCTTCTTTCTTTCTTGTTGAAATTATGCTTAGTTTTTGTAATATTCATTAGGTTTTTTAATCATTGAAAATAAGGCATCGACTTTGCCAGTTTGGAAATTAAATAATTTTTTTTATTTCTATTATTTGTTTTGTTAAGTCAGTGAAGATATTCTTAAGTACCGCTAGTAAGATGTTGTTTAGATTATGGTCTACTGGCGCTGGGGTGTGCTCTTATTTATTATTAAACTTCATTAGGTTTTTTAATCATTGAAAATAATGCATCGACTTTGCCAGTTTGGAAATTAAATAATTTTTTTTATTTCTATTATTTGTTTTGTTAAGTCAGTGAAGATATTCTTAAGTACCGCTAGTAAGATGTTGTTTAGATTATGGTCTACTGGCGCTGGGGTGTGCTCTTATTTATTATTAAACTTGCTGTTTCTAAGTACATCTGTAAAACTTTCGTTTTTCCCTACAAAGGACCCAAAATTTGTTTTTCTATATTTTCGTCAGGATTCTGGATTTTGACACATTTTTTGCTTTTGTGAGTGCCACATTTGACGCATTTTGGAGGTGGGTAGCAGTTTGCTGCGCTGTGTAAAAAGCCTTGGCAGTTGCAGCATTGTGGTGTTTCGTGTCGCCTAACGTGACGTATTTTGTTGGAATGACGTGTTTGTGGTAAATGGGGTAACTTTGACCATTTCTAGGTTTTCGTTCTCGTGTATTGTTAGAGCTTCGTTGAGTTGATTTTGATATTTGTGTTCGCGTTTTAACCTTTTTGTAAGTAAAATTTAGTTTTTTATTATTTATTTATTACATTAGATAGCTTTGTAGCGTCTTCTTTATTTCGCTCTCACAATCAAACTGAATGACTGGGTACATACCCAGAGCTCGTTACAGTGTTGCTTAACAGTTAAATAAACAGTGTTGGTGAGCGTGCCGAAGCTCGGTCATGTTACAGTGGTACTTAAATCTAGCTTATTACATAGACATATTACTACAACTCGGTCTTTCTGACGTTTTAGGATCTCCCGATCCTTGCCGACATACTTCTTCTTACTATATTGCTTAAATTAACGTTTATCAATTTATTTGGACATATTGTGAATTCTGTATCGATTATGTTTGTTTGTTTGTTTAATAGTTTTCCCAATACAACAAGAACTAGTCTTGATAGTTATAGTATTGGTCACAATTTGTTGTTGGGAGGTAGTTGAAAAATAAATAATGTATCCTAGCTTAATTACTAATAGGGAAATTTAACATTTAATATAGTTTTACAAAATTTTTGAATTGATTGTTATTAGAATAACCTAATCATTTTTAATCGTCTTGACTTTTAAGATAGGCGGTAAGGTTAGTTTGAAAAAGTGTTGCGTTCCTAATGGTTTTGAGTTGGTGTGGAAGTAGGTTCCAGCAGCGAGCAGCAAAGACGAAGAAATGTTTTCCTGAGCTGTTTTTATTTTGTTGGTTTCTTCGTAGTCTACTTTGCTCTCTACTTTGCTCTTAACTTTTATTTCCATTTTCATTACCAGTTTCGTCACTGCTTTCGTCACTATTTTCGTCACGATTTTTGTACTCTGTACCGTAGGTACACAGAGTATTATAAGTTTGTGCAAAAGTATGTAACATCGAGAAGGAATCATCTCCGATTCTATAAAGTATATATATTCTTGATCAGCATCAACAGCCGAGTCATGTCCGTCTTTCCGTCCGTCCGTCTGTCCGTCTGTCTGTCCGTATGAACGCACAGATCTCAGAGATGGTATGAGATAGAGGTTTGACATTTATGTCTGCAGGCAGATTAAGTTTATTTTAAATTTTGGCCACGCCCCCTCCCGCCACCGCATTTTAAAAACGTTATATCTCCCACAGTTTTGAAGATAGATGGCTTGTTCCTTCTGGACATATTTAGTTAGCAGGATAACTTATCGATACGGGTTTCGAGTTATGATCAAAAGACTGTTCGCTGCTACTGCAGCATCAAAATTTATGCTGAGAGTATAATTTTCTTGGTACAGATTATGTTATAGTCGGGCTTGACCGACTTTATTTCTTGTCTTGGTACAGAGTATGTTATAGTCGGGCTTGACCGACTTTCTTTCTTGTTATCATTCCAGTTTAACCATGTTTCATGTTGTGAATCGCCCATATTCCAGAGTAAGGTATTTGCGACTGCTGGAAGCTCTCTACATCTTCCACTACGTATCTGTCATTGTCTAACACTTTGGACACCACATACATTTCTTTGAACTTAGGCTTTAATTTACTCGACATCCCCTATTGCGACTCAAAATTTCTAACCATTACGTAGTATCCTTTATCAAATATCTTTGGCGCCTTTCTCTTCGAATCTGACTGATTTTTATTATATCTTTGAGCTTTCTCATGGACTTAAAGAGCGTTCTGTCTTATTTGCTCCAGATTTCTGTCTGTTTCATTTTGATTTTTGTCGATAATATTTTTTTGCAGACTATCTATAACGTTTCCTTTTTGTTTCACACCAAAAAGCATTACACCTGGATACTCATCTATACTCCTATTCTTTGTGTTGTTCATGACGTGCTCTACATCACTTAGAGTTTTGTGACACCGATCATTTTTCTCTAGTATTTTCGCAATCATTGGGCCCAAATCTCTGTTAACTCTTTCCAATTGCCCGTTAGCTTTGAGTAAACCAGTGGCTACTTTAATGTGGCTGATTCCTTTTGATTCCATAAAATTGCTGAACTTATCTGAGGTAAAACTAGCTCCCCTGTATGATACAATATTATTGGGCCGACTGAAATTTTATTTATTTTTTATTTATTTTTTTATTTATTTATTAATAGTCGACAAACAAAGGCTGTCAACAAATTTGTAAGCATAAAAAGGCTTATTTACTAAGGAGGCATAAAAAGAAAGCCTAACAAAATTACAAAATAAACTAATAACGACTCCGACTCGGTGGGGGATTTTTATTTGCCGGTCCGGCCAGCTATGCCACGATTCACAGCCTGTTGTGGTCAGAGTCGATATTAGAGCTAACAAAACCATTTAACAAATATACACGCCTGTTCAGTTTTTCACTTACATTAAATTATCTCTATTTCGACTTGGCTACCTGTTCTGGTTTTCATAATTTGATAGAATTACTCGATTTGAATTCCCATTGCTTGGAGCATGTGAAATCAGATGTAAGTTCGTAATTTTCATTAAGTGCTATTAAAATAAAGCGAGATATTAAACAGCTATATTAAGCTATTGCAGAGTTTGTATTTTGATTGTTTCATCCAACTGATTAAGTTCAGCGAGTTGTTAAAAGAAAAACAATTTGTAAATGAAACAGTCAAATTGCAAGTCGAATACCAGAACAGCGAACACAAAATCGTTCGAATTTAATTTCATTTGAAGTTTAATAAATTATGTGAAGCCCGGAACAGGCCTGGAGAGATGTGAAGAGGTAAGAAAAAACGAATAAGAAAATGCAGGCTTACAAATACATAGAGACATAAAACTATAATTAAAGATAAAATGGAAGAGTGACCAACAATAGAAAATTACAAATTAAAAATATATTAAAATAAATCTAAAAGGATAACCGAAAAATCTCTGACCCGGTGGGGGAAGATTTATTAGCCAGTCCGGCAAGCTATGCCCCTATTCACAGCTGGGAGTGGTCAGAGATTTTCACGGAGATAAGTGTAAAGGGACGTTTTTAAGGAGAAGAGAGAGAGATCTGTTGAGAGGAGGTGATAAAGATCGTTGTAGTCTTGACGTAAAACCCGAAATCGATTATGCTGGGCATAATCAGTTGTGCATCTAGACAAGATTAAAGGAAAAAAGTTTCTGGTTGGCCTAGAAGGAACAGAGAAGTTAAGGCGACATAAGAGTTCAGAAGAATCTACATCACCGATAATTAACTTGTGAAGAAATGAAACACCTAAGACTGTTCTACGGTTAGCTAGCGAAGGAAGGTCTATAAGCAAGAGTCTTCTGGAGTACGTTGGCAAACGGAGTTTAGGGTCCCAATTTTGGCCACGAAGGGCAAAAAGCAGAAATTGTTTCTGAACTGATTCAATACGATCAACATGCTTTTTATACTGCGGACACCATACGGATGAACAGTATTCTAGCACGGGACGGACTAAAGCTGTATAAAGAAGTTTAGTGGCGTAGGGATCATTAAACTCCTTCGACCAACGTTTAATGAATCCAAGTACACCATTCGCTTTGTTAACAATAGTGGAGATATGGTGATTAAAACTCAATTTGGGGTCAAACAGAATTCCAAGATCAACGACAGACGAAATACGTTGCAACGGCTCATTACCAATCGTATAGGAAACCAGAAATGGTTTGCATCGATGGAAAGTCATAAACATGCACTTGGAGCAATTCAGGTGCAAATGATTTACCAAGCACCAAGACTGCAAGGAGTTAAGATCATCTTGCAATCCAATACAATGAATCGGGTTGTTGAAAGATAGAATAAGTTTAACGTCATCGGCATATCCGAGAATATGATAATATAGTAGAAAGATCATTGATAAATAGTGTAAAGAACAGAGGACCCAGGTGGCTACCTTGAGGTACACCAGAGGTTACAGTCACAGGGTTTGAAGTGTTAGAACGAAGCAGAACTTTTTGAGTTCTATCTTTTAGATAGGACGAAGCCCAAAGCAGAACAGAAGAGGGAAATCCTAATCAATCGACAGAGACAAAGGCTTTGCTAAACTCAGTGTAAATGACATCAGTTTGGAATCCATCATTAACTAACGAAGTAAATTCGAGCAAATTGGTCGTTGTTGACCGACGCTTTATGAAACCATGCTGGAAAGGTGACAAAATAGATCTACAGTAATGCTGCAATGTGGAGGTTATAATCTCTTCAAACAATTTCGGAATGGCGGAAAGCTTAACAATGCCTCTGTAATTTGAAATATCCGACTTCCCACCCTTTTTATGGAGAGGAATAATGTAAGATTCTTTCCAAAGAGATGGGAAGACAGACGACTTGAGTGATAGATTGAAAAGCTTTAGCAATGGTTGGCATAAAGAACTAGAACACTCTTTGAGCACACAGCTAGGAATGTTGTCGGGCCCGGGAGAAAATGAGGATTTTAGTGATTTTAAAAATGAAAGAAGAGAAGTTTCGGAAATATCGGGATCACATATAGAGTTGGAAGAATTAATGTTATAAGAATAAGAAGTGTTAGCATATTGGACAGAGGAATAAGTTGATTGGAAGAAATCAGCGAATAAGTCAAAAGCTGTGGAATCATTGCCAGCCTTTTGGTTACCCAGAAAAAAAGAGGAAGGTAAAGAAGAAGATCTACGCTTAGAGTTCACAAAGCTATAGAATTGCTTTGGATCCTGTGCGAATTGAATTTTGCACCGAGCAAGATAATTGTTATAGCACTCGGAGTTAAAAAGTGAAAAGTTAGATTTTGCTATAGAATATTTAGAAAAATCAATCGCAGAACCAGTACGTTTATACTTTTTAAAGCATCTAGATTTAATATTTTTCAAATTTAATAACCTAGGACAGTACCAAGGGGGATTAAGTGACGCGGTGGAAGCGACGCTATTAGGAATGCAGATATCTAAAAGAGAATTAATAGACTCGTAGAAAAAGGTAAGAGCAAAATCCAAATCAACCGCATTGTACAATGGAGACCAGTCTGTTGCACAAATGAGTTGACTTAGCAAAGTGAAGTTTCCTTTACGGAAGCAACGACGAGGTATATTAGGGATTTTTGAATTTGAAGGGGCAGGTCCAAATATTGAAAGCGAGACTTCCAGTGTTGGATGGTAAGAATCTTCGGGTAGTGATAGAGGGGGAGACCTAGAGACACTGGCATTGGTGCTATCAGTGACAAAAATAAGATCTAACACTTTATTTAAATTGTTTGGTACAGGATTAATTTGAAAAAGAGACATGCCAAGCAGACAATCTAAAAAATCATGCTGTACTGATGGTACAAGGTAAGTCGACCCATTAGAATTTGACCATGTGATGTTAGGCAAGTTAAAATCACCTACAACAACCAATGTGTCAATGTCCCGTAAGTGGGCTAAAACATCTTTAATGCACTCTACATGGTGCATATAAATTTCAATATCGGACGAAGGTGGGATATAAGAACAAGTAATAAATAAAAAAAATAATGGAAAAGTTACCTTTACGGCAACAAATTCAACATCCACAGGCTTATCAACAATGATCAGTTCGGAATTGTGGCTGGTCTTAACTGCGATCAGTACACCACCACCTTTGCGATCTGGTCGATCATGTCGACAGATAAAAAAATGATTTGACAAGATTTCACAATCAGAAATTGAGCTTAAAATAATCATCAAATGCCTCTATAGTCTCTTTCGAACTCGTAGTCTTAGTATCGTATAATCGCACATACTCTGTGCAATCACCTATCACCACCAATATGTGTTTCTTAGTTGAATTCTTACTATTAATTGGACCAAAATTATCAATATGGATGGTTTGGTTCCTTTGGGTATCATATGTACATAGCCTTCAGTCTTACCAGCTTTAGCTGAGAATGCTTCACACTTCAGACAATAATGTGAGTATCAACTTTTTTCCTTATGTTAGGAAACCAATAGTTTTTGTTTATTAGATCTGTAACTTTATTCACTCCTACATGTCCCATTTCATCATGGTGGCTGGGATCACAATATCGTCCATGTAAGTCAAAATCTGGTCACTTTGAATTAGTTCTCTCAAAACTGCGTTTATATAACGACAAATTACAGCCGGTGAATTTGTATTTCTAAAGGGCACACGGGTAAACTCATACAATCCGTTGTGCGTTACGAAAGCAGTGTACTTTCTGGATTCAGCTTCGATGGGGACGTGGAAGAATCCGTTCCTCAAATCTAATGTCGTAAATATCTTACACCCGAACAGTCTATCAATAACATTATCAATTGTTACCTTTGGAAGTCTGTCCCTGACAATTTTTTCATTCAAGCGTCTATAATCGCAACAAAATCTTTGATCTCCATCCTTTTTGGGTGCCAACACTACTGGAGCAGCAAATGCTGAATTGCTGGGAACAACTATTCCCTCATTCAACCATTCACCTACTTGCTTCTCAATCAAACATTTCTCTGCATAGGAGCATCTTCGCGGATGTTGCCATACAGGAGCATCATTCTTCAGAGCTATTTTCATTTTAATTGGTTACTCTAAAGTCCTCTCTGGATTGTAGTTGTTTACGAGCGTCACTACCATTTCTTTGTCGTTCTTTGGCAAATGCTGCAACTCTAACTGCACCGCTGGTTCAAAGACATTTGTTATCTCACTCATACAAAGTGCCTTAAACTCGACACATGCTACTATTCTTGGGATATCCTTCTTCCAAAAAGTTGCTACGTTTTCTTCTAAGGTCATATTAATTGATTTTAATATTTTATATTTATAAAGGACAAATTAATTGATTCATGGGCCCCTATTCAGCTGAAAACGAGAGCGTAAGTTAAAGTCGGCCCTGCCCGACTTCGAAATACCCGTTACTCAGCTCAGCTCGGATAAGTATGCAACATTTTTTTAACTCGGCCATTTATTATTCGATCCTTTTGAAAATTTGTGAGATTGTAGATATTGGCCACATAGACTACACTGCAAAATCTGAGCTCGATGTCTTAAAAATTGTGGGAGTTATTCAATATTTTTTATTGCGGGGGCGGGAGGGGGCGTGGCCAAAATTTGAAACAAATTTGATCTGCCTAGAGACAATACTAGCTTACGTATAAAATTTGGTTGCTCTAGCTCTTCTAGTCTCTGAGATCTAGGTGTTCATACAGACGGACGGACGGACGGACAGACGGACATGGCTATATCGACTCGGCTGTTGATGCTGATGAAGAATATATATACTTTATGATATCGGAGATGCTTCCTTCTGCCTGTTACATACATTTGCACGACTTTAGCATACCCTTTTTACTCTACGAGTAACGGGTATAAAAATACACTGGAGAAAGAGTACACCCTGGACGAAGTTTTGAAGGCATGCCGAGTGGAGGAGCAAGTGACTGAACAATCAGCGGCAATGCTCCCTGTACCCAAAATGGACTCGGTAAACAGGATAAGGTCAGGGCAGGCTAAGTATGAGGAAGACGGGAGAGGATGCCAGGCTGGGATTTCCAAATAAGCTAAGGACCGATAATGGGAGGCAGTTCATTAGTAACGAATTTGAAGAATATTGCAGCATTAATGGCATACAACAATTAAAGACACCACCATTCTGGCCACAAGCGAACGGAGAAGTGGAACGGATGAAGCGGACTCTGGTCAAGCGGTTGAAGATCGAACACGCTAAAAAGAGAAATTATAAGCAAGCACTTCAGGAATTTGTTTTGATGTACAACGTGACACAACACAGCACTACCGGTAGCGCGCCAACAGAACTAATGTTCAACCGGGTGATCCGTGATAAGATTCCCGGAATTCAGGAGGTGGTGGGAGAGTCCACAGACTCGGCAGAAAGGGATCAAGATCTGTCCCATAAACAAAGAGGGAAGCTGATCGCTGACAAAAGAAGAGGGGCAAAGGAAAGTCCCATAGGGGCGGGAGAACTGGTTTCCCCAACCCCCGCAACGAATGTTGAGCTATCGACAGGCCCCAGAAGGTTAGCAATCGGATGAGAAAGAACGGTGCACGGCAAGGTCAAGGGTCTCAGCCAATAAGAGAGGGATGTAGAAGCCGGGGCCTTGGTTGTCAGAGCAATCGATAGCCTTGTCGACTGTTGTATAAATAAGATTCAGTCTTATCGTAGCGTCCAAGCGAGACGACCGAAATGAAGTCCGAGAGCTAACCACAACTATCTGTGTATTTATTGTGCGTGCGTGGGTCGTTACAGGCAGTTTAGAGTAGAATATTGTGGCAGACAAAGTTGAATTCTCAGTGGACTTTCTTGTATTAAAACAAAAAGATCTCAAGTATGAAGCTATTCTAGGCCATGACTTATTAAAATCAATTAATATGACCTTAGTAGATAACGTAGCATCTTTTTGGAAGAAGGATGTCCCAAGAATAGTAGCATGTGTCGAGTTTAAGGCACTTTGTATGCGTGAGATAACAAATGTCTTTGAACCAGCGGAGAAGTTAGAGTTGCATCATTTGTCAAAGAAAGACAAAGAAATGGTAGTGACTCTCGTAAACAACTGCAAGCCAGAGAGGACTATAGAGTAACCAATTAAAATAGCTCTGAAGAATGATGCTCCTGTATGGCAACATCCGCGAAGGTGCTCCTATGCAGAGAAATGTTTGATTGAGAAGCAAGTAGGTGAATGGTTGAATGAGGGAATAGTTGTTCCCAGCATTCAGCATTTGCAGCTCCAGTAGTGTTGGCACCCAAAAAGGATGGAGATAAAAGATTTTGTTGCAAACTAATTCAAAGTGGCCAGATTTTGACTTACATGGACTATATTGTGATCCCAGCCAGAAACATAGAAGAAGGTATAGAAAGCTTCGAAATGTTCTTAAAAGTATCAAGTGCAGCAGGATTGAAAATAAAGTGGGAGAAGTGTCACAGTGAACAGATAAGATCAAGTTTTTGGGATACTAGATAGAAAACGGAAGTATAAAGCCATCGGAAGACAAGATAGAAGTTCAGAAGTTTCCAAAACCGAAAACCACCAAAGAGTTGGAAAGTTTCTTGGGTTTGACATCGTTTTTGAGAAGATTCATAAAGGGATATTTCTTGGTAGCGAAACCACTTACGGATATTCTGATTAACAGATGAGCAGACTATTGTGTTCGCGCAGCTAAAACAGATTCATCCCGAATGCAATGACAGAAGTCCATACGGATGCCTCTAAGCATGGTTATGGAGAAGAGTTAATGCAAAAGGATTCAGAAGATCAGATGTTTCATCCAATTGAATACATGAGCGGGAAAACGAAAGAGCACGAAGAAAAATATTCGTCTTTCGAACTGGAAGTACTGGCTATTATCAATGCGTTAAAGAAATGGCGCTGTTATTTGCTGGGAATGACCTTTAAAATTATAACAGACTGTATCGCATTTACCAAGACGGTTAAAAAAGACGAGGTGCCTCCAAGAGTTTCTTGATGGATCATGCAGCTTCAAGAGTTTAGTTTCGTTACAGAGCACAGAAAAGGAGTGAATATGAAGAACGTCGATGCTCTTAGTAGGATGTGTTGCTTTTTAATAGAAGACTCATTTAAGTATCGGTTGGTAGAAGCGCAAACAACAGATGACTGGAAAAAGGCAGTGAAAGTTATTCTCCGGAATGATAGCTATGAAGATTATTTTCTTCAAAATTATGAACTTTTCAAAGACTTGGACAAAGAGTTGTTGGTTGTGCCGAGTTTAATAGAAGACGAAATTATCAAGATGATTCACAAGCAAGGACATTTCAGTTGGAATAAGACAAAAGATGCTATCGAGAAAAACTATTGTATTCCAGGCCTCCAAGCAACGGTAATAACGGTAGTTAAGGGATGTATTGAGTGTTTGATAACAGAGGCAAAGCAAGGGAAGAAAGAAGGGCTTATAACCTCGATTATAAGGGTCAGGAACCGTTAGGCATATACTATACCATATCGATCATGTTGGACCTTTAACAGATACTCGAAAGCTGTACAATCACATCCTGGTTGTAGTTGATGAATTTTCCAAATTCGTATGGCTATATCCCACAAAAGGTACAAGTGCTGAAGAAGTAGTTGACAGATTGAGTAATCAATCAGGGATATTTTGTAATCCGAAGAGAATTGTTGCAGATAGGGGGGCTGCTTTCACATCAAATTTGCTAAGTGAATACTGCCAAGAAGAAAATATTCAGCTTTTGCATATTGCTACTGGCGTCCCCCCAGAAGAAACGGTCAAGTTGAACGTATGCATAAAATTGTTGTCCCAATGATTGCGAAGTTAAGTAAGGACAATCCAGGAAAGTGGTACACTCATGTTTATAACGTACAGAAGATCATGAACAATAGCGCACCCCGAAGCACCAAGACGTCACCATTTAAAATTCTAACAGGACTAAATATAAGAGTAAAAGAAAACTTAGAGCTAAAGGAGTACTTGGAAGAAGTTATCATTGACGAACTTGATGAAGAAAGAGAAGAATTTAAAAAGGAAGCACAAAGAAATATCGAAAAAATTGAAGAGGAAAATCGTAAAAAAAGAAATGAAAAAAGAAATGAAGGAAATGTTTACGAGATAGGAGATATGGTAGCTATTAAGAGAACACAATACGGGACAGGCATGAAGTTGAGATCAAAATTTTAGGGACCCTATAAATTAATCGATAAGTTAAGCCATGAAAGATTTGTTGTTGAAAAGTTGGAGAATACGAAGGACCAAATAAGACCAATACTGTGGTTAAATTCATGAAGAAACGGTAGAAGGTCATTCGGGACGAATGAAAGGTCAGGACGGCCGATTGTGGGAATAAGAATAAAAGTGCTAAGGGCTATGCCCATTTTAGGTTAAGTTGGCAACTTTGTGTTGGATTTCGATATCATGAGTGTGTATGTAGACGTAAGTGGAGAAGTCGATTGCAGCGAGCCGAAGAAGACGCTCAATTGTAATTCGCTTTTAAGTTTAATTCGTTAAAATAAACAATTACATATTATTTGTGCAAACTGAAGACTGTCTAAATAGAACAACATCCCCCGTCGCATTCCCTATTCCAAATGTATACCAAGCGGAAGTGGTGGCCATCCAGGAAGCAGCCACCTACCTTAGCACGCTACCGATCAGAGAAGGATACGTCTTTATATACTCAGACAGTCAAGCCGCCCTTAAAGCCCTTGACTCATACAGTAACAATACAAATACGCTTACTGAATGCCGCTCATCTCTAAATGAGATCGAGACTTCATTATTCACCTTATATAGGTGCCCGGACATCGCAACATAGAAGGAAACTAGTCTGCGAATAACTGGCCAGAATAGGTACCACCACCGAGCTCCTTTCAGAGAAGAGCACGATAGGGATGCCTATGGCGACATTTAAGCTCCACACAAAAGCTAACACACGTCGTCTCGCTGCGGATAGGTGGAAAAACCTTTCCTCTCGTGCTGAAGCGAGACTTACGTGGCCAATACTAAACCTAAAGCGAACAACAAAGCTTTTACGCCACAGAAGGGAACATATATCGCTTCCGGTGAGAGCCTTAACGGGGAACTGCCTTATCGGCAGACACGCGGCACAACTTGGCGTCACTCAACATGATTTCTGCAGAAGCTGTAGGTATGAAGAAGAGGAGGAAACTGTACAACACTTCCTCTGTAATTGCCCCGCCCTGAGTAGAAGGAGACTTAGGACACTAGGTCAGCCTCTCCTACCCAATCTCTCGGAGACATCCGAACTAGAGATCCCAGCTCTGTTAAAATTCATTCTGTCCACACAATGGTTCAGTACCGAGGACCCCCCTCATTAACAGAAAAAGGGTTAACAAGGAACACATATGACATCGAAATGGGCCCAAAGGGGCCCAAGTGGGAGGGCTACTTGTCGCTCTCAGCCGACGCACCCTAACCTAACCTGTAGCTGTTCAGCTTAGATTTGTGTATCTGTTTTGCTATCTGTGAAAATTGATATACGAGGTATGCCACACGAAAGGCATGGTCAACTGCTTTGTCTATTTCAAGTAGCTCGGTAAAAAGTGACGAAAGGATTTTATTGGTGTAGAAACAAGCTGAAAATCCTGATACGTCATAAAGAAAGGCAGCACTAGAATGATTACTGATTATGAAACTATCAGTAACTGCTCTACTTTTCCCCTGTTTGTTTCTAGCTGCTCCTTTAAAAAAGTCAAGGTCCGTGATTAACTTCCTATATATAAATGGAGGCGGAGATACTATTACGATGTGGTCAAGGACTTCTCAAAATTCTCTCGTAACTAGTATTAATACTCGGACTAAATATTATGGTTTCACAGGCGGGTATGTTGAAGGCAAACACCTTTACTAGTTCTATGGCTGATACAAATTTTAGCCTTTTCTCAGGTGGAAGCTCTGCTGCTAAGTGATAAACTATTTGCACCGGTGTACACTTAATTAGACCAATTGTCTTTCGAAGGTGTAAATTGGGGTGGACCTTTATCTTATTCATAGCCGCTTAGTTCAACTCTTTGCCTCCCCTTGACTAAAAATATCCTCAAAAAGTCCATGGTAAATTTCATTTGGTAGAGGTCAAATTTGAAATCTCTCAGCTGCCAATCAAGTGTGTCAAGATCCACGCACTCGAAGGCCTTCTGCAGGTCGAGGCAGGCTGCGACAACTTGTAGGCCCTTTGATTTGAGTTCCAGTACCTTATTTACTAGGTCGTTGATCTTAATCCCATAAACGCATACGAGGTTATATTTGGCTATGCGTAAATGAAAACTGCTTTTAATCAGGCCTTCTTTATTTTTGAAGAATACATTAAGTAGACATGTTGGCCTATGATTTTTTTTCTAATAACGTGTCCGTGCTTTTCTTAGGAATTGGCACTATCCGTATCTGTCTCCAACTTTCCGGGATAGTAACTGCAAGCCAAGACCGATTTTATAAATTAAAAAGATCTATCCTTTGGCTGAGTGGAAATCTTGGAAATGCCGTCTAATCCTCTGGGCAATTTGGGGCTTAGTGTTTATAAACTCAAGAAAATCTTTTATATCAAAGCCTGTCCCTGAAAGAGGAGAAAGGAGATCGGTATACCAAGAGGCTGGCATCTGAGTTGGGACGGTATTTGGACTGTTTTGCAACATATTAAGAAACTTTTCATCATCCTCCTCCGACCAGACGTAGCCAGTACGCTTAACCTGCTTGTAGTTCTTCAGGTTTCGAATTTTATTCCACATTGTCGGACCAGAGGATATTTCTTCAACAAAACATTGAAAATTAGTTTTCCTAACGTTTTTCATATGTCCTTGATTTTTTTCTCTGCTGCCAATGCTAACCTCGCATCCACTGGTTTTTTGGAGAGATAGAATTTCTGCCTACTAGCGTTTCTCAAACGAAACAACCTTTCAAACTCTGGTCTTCACCACTGTTTTAGCGCATGTCTGTTGTTGCTGAGAATTGTGACTGTGTTGGAACTGTTAATGGAGTTTACCTTATCGTTTAGAGTATCTAAATATGAAATCCTGACTATCCTGTTGTGCAAAATTTTCTTGACTACCGTGGTTGTACCAAAAGAATATATTTCAATTGTTATTGGAAAGTGGTTGCTGGAGATTCTTGACCTAGATCCTATTAAGTTAGAAAGCGTTAGGTCCAGAATCGAGAATTGCGTTGGATTAAGTGAGGAAGTTGGTGATCCATCATTCAGGCAAACAAATCCCGTATCTAGCGCAGCTTGTTCTATGATATAATCCATGTTGTCCGTACCCAAACAACCCCAGCCGATTGACTTAGCATTCAAGTCTCCCCCAATGATGGGAGGTTTAAAGAAGCCGCAAAGGTTAACTACTTCTTAATGTCTGACTTAAAGTGGAATGGAGGCGCGTATATGCTTAGGATGTTTTTATTTGCTATGCTTTCTATATTGTCTATCCCTTTAAGTATTTAAAATTTTATGTTGTTTTTAATGTACATACTTTTAGGGGCATATGTGCACAACATCAGGAAAAGTTAAAGTCAATTTTTTTTTGGCTTGGTCACAACTCAACTCACGGCTTGTTCACTGATAAGCCCGTTTCGCGGAAACTGAGGGGACACTTTTCATAATTTTTTTTTTAAATAGGTAGGTAGGTAGGTAGTTCCGGCTGACCCCAGATGGGGTCACACATAGACCTTAGGGTCCTTAATGAGGCCGGGTGATTATTTGAGTACGTTTGTCTTAGAAGTCCAGGAGGATTCTTGTCGTTTTGGCAAATGCCAATAACTGTTTTGGGGGTCTCTTGGCCGCTTCCTCCAAAGAAGAGAACCGTGGGGTGTGCAGAATTTGTAATCTTGTCGTGGCAATTGCTGGGCAGCTGCAAATTAGGTGTTCTAGAGTTTCAGGTTCCATACATTTCCTGCAGGTGTCCTCTGTTGTTATGCCTAGCTTTATCGCATGAGCGGCTGCTAGGCAGTGTCCCGTTAGTATGCCAATGAGCAGTCTACAGTCTCTTCTCTGGAGCTGAAGCAGATAGTGCGTAAGTTTTTTGTCTCTTGTCTTGCACATAATTTTAGAGATTCTGCATCCGCTGGTGTTTTCCCACCTTACCTCCGCTTCTTTCTCTGCTATCTCTTCCATCTTGCTATGAAGCGTCTGTATGGAGATATGTATGTTAAATGTATCTTCTTGGCCGAGTACGACTCCGGCTTTTGCAAGACTGTCTGCCATCTCGTTTCCGTCGATGCCCCGGTGGCTGGGAATCCAGTAGATTTGCACCTTTCTGAAGATGCTGAGGGAATCTAGCGCTTCCCTGCTCGGAAGGACATTTTTGGAGTTGATGGAGTGTCCTTGCATTGCCGCTTGGCTGTCCACGTAGATATTTATTTGGTTGTATGAAGCGTGAATTTCCGCCAACTCCGCTGCTTTCCTTATTGCGAAGACTTCCGCCTGGAATATGGTGCAGTGGTTTGGCAGTTTGTATGAGAGCTTTATATCTGGCTCTGCACAGTATACGGCGGCTCCGACTCCTAGGTCCATCTTTGAGCCGTCTGTAAAGAGGTGCGTTGCTTCTTGGGCCAGTCCTGTACGCCAGTCTTCTGGTCCTAATAGTGCAGATGTGCATATTGGGTTGATCTTTGGGATAATGTAGTCCGTGCTACTATTGATCTCTCTACCAACTATGCTGTGTCCATAGCTTTGTAGCGCCATGGTGCCTGTCGCACATAGACGTTGGGCGGTCTTTTGTGCCAGAAGGCGTGCTTGGATGTCCAGAGGGTTGACACCTAAGATGTGTTCTAATACTTTGGTTGGAGTGGACCTCAGCGCCCCCGTAATACAGACCAGTGCCTGTCGCTGGGTCTTCTCCATCAGCTTTAGGTATGTGGTTTTCTCCGTGGCCTGCCACCATACCAGTATGCCGTGTAGCAGTATCGGTCGTATTACTGAAATGAAAAGCCAGTGCATCAGACTTGGTGATAGGCCCCAAGTGCTACTCAGCATCTTCTGGGATGCATATAGTGCGTTGGTCGCCTTCTTCACTCTTTCTTCCACATTCGCCTTCCATGACAGTTTACTATCGATTACTGCTCCAAGGTATTTGACGTTATTCTTTGGTGTTAGTGTTATTCCATTTATCTTTGGTGGAATCCATGGCGGTACCTTGTATCTCTTGGTAAAGAGAATGAGGTCCGTCTTTTCTGCATTAATACTAAGTCCGGCTTCTGTGGCCCATTTTAGTATCTCTTTGAGTGTTGAGTCCATGATTGAGCTGAGAGTCGATGGACATTTTCCGATGATAATTATGCATATGTCGTCGGCATATGCAGTTATCTTGGGTGCTTTCCTGCGAAATTTTGTTAGCAGTTCGTTAACCACAAGGTTCCATAGAAGGGGTGACAGTACTCCGCCTTGAGGCGTGCCGCCGTGTGCCTCCTTCGTCATGGTTGTGGTACCCCACTCGGCTTGTACTCTTCTGCAGCTCAGCAGGTTGTATATCCACGAGTTCAAAGCCTTATGAATTGATACAGCTCTTAGGCTGCGCAGTATCGCCTCCGTGGAGACGTTGTTGAATGCACCAGATATGTCAAGAAATGCTCCCAAGGCATACTTTTTATGGTACATTGCTTTCTCGATGGTGGCGACTAGGGAGTGTAGCGCTGTTTCCACCAATTTCCCTTTCGTGTATGCGTGTTGGTTGTTCTCCAAGGTCAGGTTCATGCCTTCTCTTATGTGGAGATCAAGTAATTTTTCCATTGTTTTAAGCGGGAATGAAGTGAGGCTAATGGGCCTGTAGTCTTTTGGCTGCACGTGACTGCATTTCCCCGCTTTGGGTAGGAACACAACACGTGCTGTCCTCCAGTCCACAGGTACATAGCCCCACCCCAGGCAGGCTTCAAAAATGGACTGTAGCCATGGTACGACTAAACCTTTAGTCGTTTTTGGCGGGAATTATGCCATCCAGACCGGGGGACTTGTAGCTCGCGAACGAGTCGATCGCCCATCGGATTTTTCCTGGAGTGGCTAAGTTGGTTGGGATGTTAGTTTGTTGAGTGTTTAAGTCCTGAAGCGTATCTGGCTCGGTGACTATAGTGCAGCCCGGGAAGTGCGCATCGAGAAGAGCGCATGTAGCTTCCTTGCTGCTTTCTGTCCAGTGACCTTCGTCTGTTTTTAGTTGACTCTGCATAGGTGGCTGCTTTGAAAGCAGCTTCCTGAGTCTGGCTGCTTCCGAGACCTTCTCTATGCTGGAGCAGAAGGTTCTCCATGAGTATTGCTTTGCCTTCCTTACTTCTTTTTTGAATAAGCGAAGTCTTATCTTGTACTCCTCCCAGATGATCACTTCATCCGCTTGTTTGGCGAGTTTGAAGCATTCCTGGACGTGCTTCCTCTGCTCTTTCAGTTCTGGGGTCCACCAGGGGGGTCTGGTTC
Organism: Lordiphosa fenestrarum; assembly: GCA_035044985.1. NCBI lineage: Eukaryota > Metazoa > Arthropoda > Insecta > Diptera > Drosophilidae > Lordiphosa > Lordiphosa fenestrarum. The sequence goes on from JAWNNO010000513.1 coordinate 28,618, forward strand.
TCCTTTTTGTAACTGTGAGCCTACACGAGGTTTTGTATGCTTCGATGAGATTGACAGTGAGCGTCTTCACGGACTTCTCAATATCTTCCACCGAGCAGATGGGCGTTGACGTCGGCAGTTTTGATTCCACTGTCTTAAGGTACTTCACCCAGTCGGTATTCCGGGGGTTCCTATAGACGTTTCTAGTTTGACAGTAGTCAAATTGTATCTTGAACTGGATGTACTTGTGGTCGGAGAAGGAGGGTTTATCAAGAACTCTCCATTCTGACGCCTGAGTACTGTTCCCTAGGGTCATGGTTAAGTCTAGGACGTTGGCTGAGGTTGGTCCCACATATGTGGGTACGTCTCCAACGTTTTCTACACTTAGACTGGTTTGTATAATAAAATGTAAGAGAGACTCACCTCTGTCGTTGATGTCCGGGCTGCCCCACACAGTGTGGTGTGCGTTGGCGTCCGTTCCGATGACGAGGGGTTGCTTCTTGTAGCTTGCCTCCGCCGTCAGTCTTCCGAGTTCAGCTGGTGGTGCCTCTCCCTCATGCGCCATGTAGCAGGACGCCATAAGAATTGGCTCGTCCCTGCCACCCTCCAAGGCCACAACAGTGAGATCGTCCGTGCTGTAATTAGTCATTAAATACGCATAGATGCCTTTTCTTACCAGAATAGCAGTCCTTGCTCTACTTACTGGGGTGGGGTAAAAGATGTTGTAGTTTTGTGACTTTAGTCCGGAGACCTTGTTTCCCGCCGCTATCCAAGGTTCCTGAACTAAAGCCACATCTGCGGGTCCTTCCTCCAAGGTTAGAAGGAGCTCCGCCGAGGCGATCTTGCTCTTATGCAAGTTGACCTGGAGGACCTTCAACTGCATGACTGGTGTCCGCATCCTCCGGTCCCGATGGGTCAGCCTGCAAGGTTGTGTCGCCATCCTCGTCTTCTTCAGCAGACTGTACTGCCCCCGTAATATCGAGGCTGCTGGCTTTTTCGACCATCATGTCGATGCCGATCATGTCGTTCTCCACCTCTCCAGCCTCCAGTGTGTGCTCATTAGTGTCCTCGGGGTGGCGTTTCTTGAGACGTAGGTGCACGCTACCTACTCCCCATGCCATCACCCCGAATCTTGGGTAGAGCAGATCCTCGGCTTCCTTGTTGATCTGGAGGACCATGTGCTGCCCGTTTTTGTCGGGCTTTGCAACATGTAGTACCTTCCAGTCTCCAGTTGGCACATCAGGATTCTGCCACTGTAGAAGTTTCAGCGCCTGCTCCTTTGGTGTGACCCGTGGAAAGAGTACTTTCGCCTTCGGAACGGACGGAATGCAGTTTCTGTCCACAACCTCCAGCTGGGCACTCTCCCACAGGCTTCCCATGTCTGCAACGACGCTTGAGACCCACTTAAGGGTGGGGTCGTCCTTGCATCTTAGGATTTTGACTCCATACAGCCAGCCTGCTCCGTAAAACGCTACAGGTTGCGCTGCTGGGTCTTCCATCCTTTTAAAAATTTCCTCGAACAGCTTCTCCTCTACTTGCTTCCACTGTTCGGGCGTCATCTTGCCGTTAGGGTCGCTTTTGTCGACGATAGCTACGGTGAGATGCCGTTTTGCTACGTCGCTAGCTGATTCCTTGGGCTGACTTGTCTTTTTGGGGAGGGGTTGTGCCTGGTGCCTGGCAGGGGCCTCCGCCTTCGCTTGCTCAGTTGAGCGCTGCCGCTTGTTGGCCAAGCACTCCTCCATTTTATTGGCGTATTTGGCGGAGGTAGCTTGCATCGCCGGTTTCTCCGCGAAGTGTTTTCGACCCTCCTTAATCTTTTGCTCGGCCCACGCAAGCTTGTTTCTCTCCTCTAGGGTGAGCTCACCGCTTCCGTTCAGTCTCGCCTTGATTTTGAGAGCCGCTTTATACTGGGCTTTCGCTCGCATGCCCTCCTTTGTTCGTGTGGGTTTTTCCTTATTTTTGGTACTAGACCCCGCCCGAACTGGAGATAGCAGCAGCTTTTCTTCCGCCTCTGTATTAGTTGAACCTCCATGCGATTCACAGTCCGAGTCTGTATCGACTGCAGTACCGCGCCACACTTTGGTCCTTGTCGTATCGGCAGTAGCTGTACAACTGTCCTGGCCTGCTCCAACCACGACAGAGGTGTGACCGCTGGCGACACGAAGTGGGGATCTCTCCCCACCGTGCCCGCCGGTGGTAGCAGTCACGCCTTCCACCGACGTTTGGGCTGATATCCCAGCCCGAGTTGGGTTCTTTGTGTGTTCCATTATTAATGTACCCATAGTGGTTAATTTTTGTTCGTGGGAACCACCCCATAGCATTTTATGCCTGCTGCCAGGCACCTCTAACCATGGCTTTGGCTCAGCTCCACCCAACATTGTGCTGTTGTGGTAGTGTTGGCCATCACCTTAGCTGGACACTACATTTCCTAGGTGTAAGACGAGCAAGAGACACTATGTATTACCCGCTTTAAGCCGAGGTGCAAACAGTGTCCATTGCCCAGCCGACACCCTCGTGGAGGGTTCAGTTAGAGGGTTTTTGTCGGTTTTTTTAAATACTCCTGATCACAATTTTTTTGTCAAAATGTGTATGAAGAAATTTTTAGGATGGTCCACTGTAAAGCAATTTTCTCAAAAACTGAGGGAAAGATTTACGTTATTTTTAAAATACTCCTGAATATGTCAGCTTTCTGCCAGTATACTGTGCACAACATCTGGAAAGAGAGATATTCATCCAAATTTCGGGTGACCAATTTTTAACTTGATATTTATAGCACCTGCAATAATCAAATCCACACAAATCTCATTCAAAACAATAGTTTATTCTTTTCTTAACCTTTGGCCATTTAATTTGTCTTAAAAAGTTAATAAGATCCTGAAAAAATTATAAAATTAAAAAGGTATTTTTGGCCTACGCTATTTTAGGTGCGTCAAACATGAAATAAAAGCACCAAGGGCAGGGCAAAGAATTGCTCCCACCCCTTTCACTTATTCTGTGTTTTTATTTGTAAAAAAGACCAAGGCAACTGCCATAAATTTTTTGTGTGCAATTGCGGTCGGCAAATTAACCGTTCCTTTCAACCAAAAGAAAACCAAATCTGAAAAACAAAATAAATTTAACACATACAAGAACGAGCAAAGTGTTTTTCTAAAATAAAATAAAAGTAACAAGTGCAGGGTGAACTTTATTGAAATACCGGTGGTGATTCCTTAGATTTCTTATTTTGTTAGCTATAGTCTTTATAGTTAAGTGTATTTTTCTTCACCTGTAGTGCTCAAATCCACCCAAACTTAAATTAAAATAATAGTTTATGTTTTTCTTAACATTTTGCAATTTAGTTTGGCTCAAAAAGTTAAGTAGTACATGCTGATTTCCAGAACGTACGAAAATGTAAAAAAACAGCTTTGAACAGCTGATGAGCAATTTATTTAGTCTCATTTATTTTCTTGATATTCAGAAGAGAACATAAATATGCAAAGCGCTGCCACATCGATAGATTGTGTGGATTGTAACCACAGGCGATTTGGTGAAACTTTGAAACCGCTCTAAAAAATACCTGAAATTGCTGCCGAATGGTAGGGTCATACTGATTTGCAGGCCGCTTGTATTCAAAATGCGATTATTGAATTACAGTTCAAGCAATAATAAAATCACCTCACAGCTTTCCAAATCGCATGAGATACCACCACAAATACGGGCGACCTAACTCTGCAACTGCAACTGCAACTGATTCTTGGCAGATAATCAAACTAAGAAGGTTATTACAATAAAAATGAATAAACGGGTCGATGGTTTTTGCTAATACATTTATTACATCTTGTTTTTTCTTGATGAGACTCTATTTTGCTTCCAATTTTTTCGATGATTTCCGAAAAAATGTGCTGCAAGTTATTTATTTTCTATTTATTTTCAATTTATTTTCGCCTAGTCGGCTGCGCTTGCAGTCCACACAATCTATCGATATGGCAACGCCACGCCTATTTATGTTCTCTTCTGGAAATCAAGAAAATAAATGAGACTAAATAAATTGCTCATCAGCTGTTCATAGCAGTTTTCTTAATATAAAGTTCGACATAAAAATTTATTTTCGTGCGTTCTGGAAATCAGCCTTTAACTGAGAAAATAAACAAGAAAGAAAGTCGGTCAAGCCCGACTATAACATTCTCTGTACCAAGAAAATTTGTCTTTTGATCATAACTAGAAAACCGTTCATCCGATCTTCTTCATTTTTTGGCGGATCGATAAGTTATCCTAATAACTAAATATGTGCAGAAGGAACAAGCCATCTATCTTCAAAACTTTGGGAGATATGACGTTTTTTCTAAATTGCGGGGGCGGGAGGGTGAGTGGCCAAAATTTAAAATAAACTTGATCTGCCTGCAGACATAAGAAGCATATGTCCCATACATGTCAAACCTCTATCTCTTACCATCTCTGAGATCTGTTCATACGGACAGACAGATGGACAGACGGACATGACTATGTCGACTCGGCTGTTGATGCTGATCAAGAATATATATACTTTATGGGGTCGGAGATGCTTTCTTCTGGATGTTACATACTTTTGCACAAACTTATAATACTCTATGTACCTACGGTACAGAGTATAAAAAATATTTTAGTTCAATATTTCAACGTCCTAGTTCGACGCTAAGTCGACAACGCTACTTTGACGCAAACCGATTTTGATATAATTTGAAATCGAATAAATATGTGCAGTCGGAACCAGCCAAGGAACCAGTGCTTGCAGATGTGCGTCAAAATAGCGTCGACTTTTTAGCGTCGAATTTGGAACGGTGGAATGTGGAACAAAACAGATTTTTTTATTTTTTAAATATCTCAGGAACTACTTACTTGCATATGCACGATATGTCGCCTGATAGGGAAAAATTCAACATTTTTTTTAAAAATTTTCCCAGACATTTTCTCACCACAGTTTTCCTGAAAATTAATTGAAAAGTTTGCATTCATTTGTCTGCAGTCCTAGGCTTGCAGCCGGCTGCTTTCAGTATGACCTTAATTGTCTCAGCGTCTTAGTTGTCTTCGTCGCTGAAGCAAATTTCCCTATCAGGCAACATATCGTGCATATGTGCTCGACCTCTGTGAGAAATAGCAAAAAAATTGAGGAACTTGGTCACACTCAACTAGCTTAACATGGCTGGCCTTATCAGTGTCAATTGCTTCCCATAGATTGGGTCACTGATAAGCTATTTTCTCAAAAACTGTGGGGACGATTTGCATAATTCTCATTTTGAAATACTCTTGAATGTGCCTTCCTTACGTTGATATAGCGTGCATAGCTGCACGACCTCTGAGAGTGAAGATATTAAGCGTAACTGGTCAACTTAATTTTTTATGCATATTTTGTATGGGAAAACTCCGAGGTTGGTCTACTGTAAATTGATTTTCAAAAAAACTGTGGGGACGATTTGCATAACTTTTATTTTAAAACACTCTTAAATGTGTCTACTTTGTGTCAATATACCGTGCATAGCTGCACGACCTCTGAGAGTTGAGATATTGGAAGAAAGTCGTAAACTCAATTTTTTATGCAAATTTTGTATGGGAAAATTCCGAGGTTGGCCCACAGCTCAATCGGTCGTACAGTTTTTGAGAAAATCGGCTAACAGTGGATCAACCTCAAAAAATTCCCATATAAAAATCATTCAAAAAATTATGTTTAAAAATATGCGCCAATTGCTAAGTCCCATGACAATGGCACACATTGCACGGTATATTAGCTTAAAGGGGGGATATTCTAGAGTGTACCTAGCAAATTTCAGCTCAATCGGTTGTACAGTTTTTGAGAAAATCGCATAACAGTGGGGGTGGCTCGGCTTCAGGTTTTCCACTGCTAAGGCTGCCAGCGACAGTGGCGCCAGGTCACTCTGCCAGAATTGCCGCTAACAAATTCAAACTTTTATTTTTGCTCAGAGACAATGGCACGTTTTGCACGGTAGTGTCAATTGTTGGCAATAATTTTCCAAGCATTGATTCATCAAAATCGTTCGCACCATTTTTGAGAAAATTCAATTTTCCTTTTTTTTTTTTAAATATAATTCCCTAACGCCAGCAGTGGCCATAATTTCCTAGCGCCTTGCACAAATGCCAGCAGTGCCAACGTATATTGCTGCTCAGAGACAATGGCACGTTTTGCACGGTAGTGTCAATTGTTGGCAATAATTTTCCAAGCATTTTGCTACATGTTTCATCAAAATCGTTCGTACCGTTTTTGAGAAAATGCAATTATCCTTTTTTTTAATATATTATAATTCCCTAACGCCAGCAGTGGCCATAATTTCCTAGCGCCTTGCACAAATGCCAGAAGTGGCCAGGGTAGCCATAAAAATTCGACGGTATCGTATATTGCTGCTCAGAGACAATGGCACGTTTTGCACGGTAGTGTCAATTGTTGGCAATAATTTTCCAAGCATTTTGCTGCATGTTTCATCTAAATCGTTCGTACCGTTTTTGAGAAAATGCAATTTTCCTTTTTTTTTTGCAAATATTATTCCCTAACGCTAGCAGTGGCCATAATTTCCAAGCGCCTTGCACAAATGCCAGCAGTGGCCGGAGTGGCCATAACAATTCGACGCTAACGTATATTGCTGCTCAGAGACAATGGCACGTTTTGCACGGTAGTGTCAATTGTTGGCAATAATTTTCCAAGCATTTTGCTACATGTTTCATCAAAATCGTTCGTAACGTTTTTGAGAAAATTCAATTTTCCTTATTTTTTTACATGATCATTTTTAGTTCTCTACATGCGAATGTACTTTACATTGGGTCACGGCTGCTTCTGCAGCCGTAGATACTGACACAGCGCTGCCACCCTTTTTGCTATTCTCCGTTATATTTAATTCAGCGGCGAAAGAAAAACCAACAAAATTTTCCGTGGGTGCAAAATAAAAATAAAACAATTATTTGTGCATAAATAACTATTCTGGAACACAATCACATGTAAGTTTATTCTTGTCATATTAATTAACATGGTGATTTCACTTGTACCTAATTTGCAGCGACATTCAATTGAACCGTGCTTACCGTGCTTATCATGCCATTCCCTGAGAGAGGAGATATAGACTAAAATGTGGCAAGCCGATTTTTCAGTGTCATATTTTCGGCATGTGCAGTGCTCAAACCCACCCACCTTATTTAAAACAATAGTTTATGCTTTTCTTAACATTATGCAATTTAGTTTGTCTCAAAAAGTTAAGTAGTTCCTGAGATATTTAAAAAATAAAAAAGCAGTTTTGTTCCACATTCCATCGTTCCAAATTCGACGCTAAAAAGTCGACGCTATTTTGACGCACATCGAATAATCGCACATGCATCCAAATGAAACTCAACTTTTTGTCACCACTAGGGTCCTATACTTTTTGTATGGGGAAAAATCTGCTTGTTGCCGCTTAACGCAAAACGCATAACGCAGTCCTAGTGTAAATAGCCTATTATATTGTCTTAGTACCTTTATTTATTTATATATCATCCTAGTGTTTCAAGTAAAAATACTTAAAGTTTATAACACTAGTCACAGAAACAACATGTTGAACAAAATTAACTTAAAGTTAAAATTTAAAATTAAACTTTAAAATTGATTGGTTGTTTATTATTGTTGGTGTGAATATATTTATCTACTAATTGATTTTAATTCACGTGGCAAGTTATTCCACATGCGAACAGCATATATAAAGAAGTTTAGTTAATGCTTTCTAAAGAATTAAAAACTACAAGATGTTTTACATCCACCTAATTCTGACTTTTTTTTAGGTATGATGACTGTGAGATGTTCCAACATGCACGGTATCTCCAAGTCAGTGGATTTATATAGGTAATTAATATTAATAAAAAAGACTCATAGCGATAGTTTTTCTATTTCCATAGTAAAAACTACAAATACTACACCAGACAAAGAATAAATTTAACAGCGCATTGTAGATCTTAAACGGCATTGAACTATGTACAACAAATCAAACATAGTTTTTTGCTTTAGGGCTAGTTGCTTATTATTTCTTTAATGGATTAAAATGAAATATGTAGCAATAAAATTGTACTGAATGTTCCATGACGAGCACCAAAAAATTAAAATCGCAGAATTCTATTCTTGGTAAAAGTTACACTTGAAATCTAGCTTTTTTTTTAGACACGTGATAAATTAATGGCAAAGTTGACGATAAATACCTTCCTTTCCTTTCATAACAATCAAATAAATTCGCAATATCTTAAAAACGGCCCCGCTAAACATTATTTGGACTTGATTTTAGAATTACATATGAAATGATTTATTAAACTATAAGCTAGTGTATTCTCCTCACAATTTAACTTAGAATTGAATAGGTACTCTGATCAAGTCTAATTTCAGCTGTTTGGAAATAGTTCAATAGTCTTTTCCTGTGATCCAAATGAATTATTTCGGTGCAGTATTGACAACAATGGCAACAGATGAGATATATATCGATATTTTGGGTTTGCAACACTTCGATAAGTGTTGCATGCAATATATGTAAATATTAAAGAAATTCGAAGAAGGTGGGCTGGCATCGCCAAATGATAATGATTGAAATGAATAAAACTGCAATTGGTATTGCAGCTGGTGTAGCTGGAACCTTATTCATAGGATACTGCATCTATTTTGACAAGAAGCGTCGGAATGACCCCGAATACAAGAAGAAAGTTCGCGAGCGTAAGAATATAATTATTTGATTTGTTAAAATTAAAAGAAATGTTAGCACTCACACATATAAATATGCTTAGGTCGTCGGCGAAATCGAAAAAATGGCTCCGCCAAGCCTGGAATGCCGAATTTGAACGACCATGAAGCTATTGAAAGGTGAGCATATGTATGTATTAAGTAAGCAAATTATATAATATTACACGTGCTGTGCGTCCTGGTGTCAACCATGTTCTGTTTCAAATGATCATATCGCACGTATTTACTTTTTAATCATATTACCCCCGTTGTCATAAAAATCTGAAAAATGTTTAAACTGCATGGTTAACCAGTAATCCCCGAAGTATAGACAACATTTTAGTTACTTAAATGTTTGCGGCTTGTGTATACATATGTTTAGTATTTCCATCTTTTTATGCCATCCATTTGAACTAATTTTGCTCGGAGTTAGTAAGTTTGTTCTTAAAGCTGGAAATTAAGTTAAGCAAGAAAAATATAGCAGCTGTTTAGTAAAGTTATTTCTACAAATTTCTGGAAAATATCCTCCACGGTCAGCGTGATCTGGGACTTCCGTAGTTCAACATTTTTTATATGCCTTAACCTATTTTTGGTGTGCAAAATATTCTTGGTGAAATCATTCCTAGTACCTAGTCCAGACTGGCTTCACATAATCTTCGTAAGCTGCCTGAAGTTCAGTTGCATTCCCAAAAGAGGGAGAGAAACCAAAGTAGTCTTTATACTAAAAGCTGGTAATCCCTCACATATAAAACCAACCGACCATACGCCTGTCAGTATTAGTTTCTAATTAAAACCTTAGAGAAATTATAGACGCCTACCCTAGGCAAACTATACTCCCGTCTCATATAGTACACTCGCAAGATGCATACAGCAAGGAACGGTCTACAGGAATCGCCCCACCTAGGTTTCCTGGTCTTACAGTTCGAAAAATCTCTTGTAGTGGTCGACTTCTCTCTAGTAGCATTTATCGACATAGAGAGTGCCCCTTCAATAACATTCAACCCCATCGGTCCGCCTTCCAGATCATTGTAGAGTGTACCAAGCAAAGGTGGTAGCCATCCAGAAAGCTGCCGCTCATCTTAGTCCACTCATGCTCATGGAAGAAAACGTATTTGCACACTCGGACAGTTAGCCAGCTCTTGAGGCAATCAAGTCTTATACAAACAAGAAAGAAAGTCGGTCAAACCCGACTGTAACATACTCTGTACCAACCAAATTATACACTCAGCTTAAATTTTGATGCTGCAGTAGCAGCGAACAGTCTTTTGATCATAGCTCGACAACCCTTCATCCGATCTTCACCATTCCTTTGGCAGATAAGTTATCCTGATTACATATTTATGTCTAGAAGTTACGAACCATCTATCTTAAAAACTGTGAGAGATATGACGTTTTTTCCTAATTGCGGGGGCGGAAAGGGGCGTGGCCAAAATTGAAAATAAACTTGATCTGCCTGCAGGCATAAGAAGCATATGTCCCACACATGTCAAAACCTCCATCTTCCACCCATCTCAGATCTGTGCGTTCATACGGACAGACAGACGGTCAGACGGAAAGACGGCCATGGTTATATCGACTCAGCTGTTGATGCTGATCAATAATATATACTTTATGGGGTCGGAGATGCTTCCTTCTGGCTGTTACATACTTTTGCACTTTTACTATATACCTACGATACAGAGTATAATAAAAATGGTATCTGGACACGAGCCTGCGGACAAGAAAAGGCAAAACCTCTGAACTCCTTTTAAAGAAGAACACGATAGGGAGAGGGATGCAACTTACAAGAAGCATTCGACGGTAAACGTATTAATACACTTTTAAGTTTCAGAAGGGGGCACATTACCTTTGGTAGGACCCTTGACCGGTCATTGGCTAATAGGCACGCATCACGCCTAGGAACACAACTCTATTTATTTCTGTAAAAATTACAGATATGAGAAAGAGACGGAAACGGTACAGTACCTTCTGTGTCATTGCCTCGTTTTAAGTAAGAGGGGACAACCTCTCGTAGATATCCGACATACAGATCCTACCCCTTCTTAATTATATTCTGACCACACAATGGTTCAGTACAAAATGCCACATTAGGGTTTAACAGGGAATTTAATGCAACGCAACGGGTCCACGAGGTCCAATTGGGAGCGATTTGTCGGTCTCAGCCATTGCAACCTAAACTAACAATACCTAGTAAATAGTACTCAGCTGCTTATTAGATAAAAAAAAATGTTCCAAATTGGAAATGGCTTCAAACCAGATTTGATAAATCTTCCGATAAAAATGAAGATCCCAATAAACATTATTCCGAAAAAGTACACACACATATCTTTCAATATTTATACCCTTGCAAAGGGTATTATAATTTTGCCGAGAAGTTTGCAACGCATAGAAATATTCATTTCCGACCCCGTAAACTATATATTTTCTTGATCAGGGACCAGCTGAGTCGATTGAGCTTTGTCTGTCTGTCTGTTTCTACGCGAACTAGTCTCTCAGTTTAGAAGCTATCGAGCTGAAATTTTGCACAGTCTTCTTTTTGCTGCACACTACTAATATGTCGGAACCGACCGGATCGGATGACTATATATCATAGCTCCCATAGGAACAATCGGTCGGAAAACTAGTTTTAGTGAGAAAAACTTTTTTGTCTTTAATGGCAACGTCAATGGAAACTTTGTAATCGTAGGTTTTCTATGTTTTCTTTTATAATTCTAACAAGTTTTATAAAAATCGGACAACAATATGGTATAGCTGCCATACAAAAGATAGGTCTGAACAAGAAAGAAAGTCGGTCAAGCCCGACTATAACATACTCTGTACCAAGAAAATTTGTCTTTTGATCATAACTCGAAAACCGTTCATCCGATCTTCTTAATTTTTCTGGCGGATCGATAAGTTATCCTAATAACTAAATATGTCCAGAAGGAACGAACCATCTATCTTTAAAACTGTGGGAGATATGACGTTTTTTCTAAATTGCGGGGGCGGGAAGGGGCGTGGCCAAAATTGAAAATAAACTTGATCTGCCTGCAGACATAAGAAGCATATGTCCCATACACGTCAAACCTCTATCTCTTACCATCTCTGAGATCTGTGCGTTCATACGGACAGACAGACGGACAGACGGACGGACGGACAGACGGACAGACGGACATGGCTATATCGACTCGGCTGTTGATGCTGATCAAGAATAAATATACTTTATGGGGTCGGAGATGCTTCCTTCTGCCTGTTACATACTTTTGCACAAACTTATAATACTCTGTGTACCTACGGTACAGAGTATAAAAACAGTCTTAGTTAGAAAAACTTTTTTTTTTTAATGGTAGCATCCTGCAATTTTGTATTTGTTTGTTTCACATGCTTTCTCATAATTTAACAAATGTTTGGCCAAATCGGATGACTATATCATATAGCTCCCATACGAACGATCGGTCGGAAAAGGGGAAATAGAATATTTTTTAAAATATTTAAGCGAGCACTTGCAAAAGGGTATTAAAACTTCTGCACAGATGAAGTTAGCTTAGCTTCCTCGATTTGTCTACAATACGCCAACAAATCAATAAGTTGGCTGTCAATATAACTTAAGCTAACAAACAAAATTTATGGGTAATTATTTCTCAAGTGAGCAAGTCTTAAAATATTTTAATTTTTTTATTGAGCAATACACCCAACTTTTCATGATATTTAATAGTTTTTATACCCGTTACTCGTAGAGTAAAAAGGGTATACTAAAGTCGTGCAAATGTATGTAACAGGCAGAAGGAAGCACCTCCGATATCATAAAGTATATATATTCTTCATCAGCATCAACAGCCGAGTCGATATAGCCACGTCCGTCTGTCCTTCCGTCCGGTCGTCTGTATGAACACCTAGATCTCAGAGACTAGAAGAGCTAGAGCAACCAAATTTTATACGTAAGCTAGTATTGTCTGTAGGCAGATCAAGTTTATTTCAAATTTTGGCCACGCCCCCTCCCACCCCCGCAATAAAAAATATTGAATAACTCCCACAATTTTCAAGATATCGAGATATCAGATTTTGCAAATTTTCAAAAGGATCGGATAATAAATGGCCGAGTTAAACAAATGTTGCATACTTATCCGAGCTGAGCTGAGTAACGGGTATTTCAAAGTCGGGCAGGGCCGACTTTAACTTACGCTCTCGTTTTTTTTAAATTTTATTTTTACCTGCAGTTAGCCGGCTCGAGGTCATGTTAATGCTTTCGCATAACTTTAAACGGAGACACAACACCACAAAGGAGGCTGGTAGATCGTACAGCTGTTTCAAGAGGAACCACCCTCTATCATCAGCGATCAATGCCTACCAACTGAACGTTTCTCTAAAGTCTCTCCATGCCTGCGGTGGCATAACCGTTTGGGAATCCCAAAGCAGAATGCGCGCAAAAACATCGATTTATTTATTTTTATCAGTAACAAAGATATAGCGATTGATTTTTTTTTATACTCTGTACCGTAGGTACATAGGGTATATTAAGTTTGTGCAAAAGTATGTAACAGCCAGAAGGAAAATTATTGATCAGCATCAACAGCCGAGTCGATATAGCCGTGTCCGTCTGTCTGTTCGTATGAACGCACAGATCTCAGAGATGGTTAGTGATGAAGGTTTGACATGTATGCTTCTAATGTCTGCAGGCAGATCAAGTTTATTTTCAATTTTGGCCACGCCCCCTCCCGCCCCCGCAATATGGAAAAAACGTCATATCTCTCACAGTTTTAAAGATAGATCGTTCGTTCGACTATAACATACTCTGGTACCAACGAAATTTCCCGCTCATCATAAATTTTGATGCTCAGTAGCAGCTGAAAGTAGCGATGCTATTGCGCTGCAGCAGCGAACGATCATACGATCTTTACCGAACCTATGTCGGATCGATAAATAATCTTGATAACTAAATATGTCTATAAAGTACGGACCATCAATCTTTAAGACTGTGGGAGATATGCGTGTTTTTTCTAAATTGCGGTGGCGGGAGGGGGCGTTGCCAAAATTAAAAATAAACTTGACCTGCCTGCAAGTATAAGAAGCTTTTGTCCCATACACGTCAAACCTCTCTCTCCTACCATCTCTGAAATCTGTGCGTTCGCACGGACAGACTGACGGACTTGGCTATATCGATTCGGCTGTTGATGCTGATCAAGAATATATATAGTATACTTTATGGGGCCGGAGATGATTATGATCAAAAGACTGTTCGCTGCTGCAGCGCAATAGCAGAGCTGCTTTCAGCTGCTTCTGCAGGATCAAAATTTATGCTGAGCGTGTATTTTCGTTGGTACAAGAGTATGTGTGTTATAGTCGGGCTTGACCGACTTTCTTTCTTGTTTTGGACAGGAATTATAACTGTTCATTTTTTCAGTTATAAGACCAAAAATCTCTTCTCTACTGCGCTGCAACAGCGAACATTCTTTTGATCACAACTCGACAACCGAACTGCCATTGGCGGATGGTAGAGCAGAGCGGTTGAAGCAAATTCCCCCAAAGCGCACATAAGTTATATGCCTTCGCTTTTGACAATTTCTTTTTTTATTTTGCTTTCATTGCTGCTTCTAATTTTTTCAAAATCAAAAGCAACATTTTGCTTTCGACTTATGAAAAAATCAGAAGGGGTTCACTCCGGGCTCGAACCCGCTAAAAATTTTGGGTTCGGAGCCGGTTCGGAAGGTCGCTGAACCCAGGTTCAGGTTCCCACCCCTCGGTGGGAATTTTTATACCCTTGCAGAGGGTATATTAAAATTGTCCAGATGTTTGTAACGCATAGAAGGAAGCATTTCCGACCACATAAAGTATATATATTCTTGATCAGCACGACGAGCTGAGTCGATATAGCCATGTCCGTCTGACCATCTGTCCGTCTGTTTCTATGCTATCTCCTCCGTCAGTTTTAAAGCTATCGCCACCAAACTTTGCACGAAGTCTTCTGGTCCAAATACGCTGCACATTTGTCGGAACATATAGCTTCCATAGGAACGATCGGTCGAAAAACTAGTTCTAGTGAGAACAACCTTTTTGTTTTTAATGCAAACGTCTCCAAACTCCGTATTTCTAGTTTTTAATGCTTCTCCATAATTCTGCCAAATTTGGTCGAAATCGGACATCTAAATATAAGGTTAATCGTGCAGTTGTTTAAATACCATCAACATCAATGAGTGATTTGTTGTGACCTAAAAATAGAAGCTTTATTAACTGGAGTGAAAAGGTAGGTTCGAAGCATCAATGCTTTTTATGAGACCGATTTCAATTACGGCGTTTTTTAATATTATTATTTTTGCATTCACATTTCACTGACTTTGAAAAAATGTAAAGCTTCAAAGCATACTATGCACACTAAATTTGAATAACAATTTCATACATTTGCCCTAAGCAACTGCGGTCGTGTATTTCCATTTCAATGAGTCGGAGAAATCTTAATTTATGCCTAGCTTTAAAATAAAAGAACTAGAAAGAAACTTTTAGAGTGGTCTAGCTAGAAGAAATATTCTGCTAGCGCTGTTAGAGTTATTAGCGATCTGCTATCTCATTAGCCAACCACACTGATCCATATTAATATCGTACGGGAGGTTTTTGACATGTGTGTATAAATTATATCATTTTAAAGTAAAAGTATGTGATTCAATGTGGTTCTAAGGCAGTTGCTTGTACAAAAATTCCCATAGTCCACGAACTAAGGCTTCGATGGTGAATCTAAAAACGCGATTCAGTCTATTTTTATACCCTGTTCCCATTGAAAATGGGAAAAGGGGGATCATGAAGTTGTGCGAATGTATGTAACAGGGAGAAGGAAATTTTTCCGACCCCATAAAGTATATATATTCTTAATCAGCATGAACAGCCGAGTCGATATAGCCACGTCTGTCCGTCTGTCCCTCCGTCCGTCCGTCTGTCTGTATGTATGAACGCGTCGATCTCAGAGACTATTAGAGATAGAGCCACAAATTTTTGCACGAAGGTAGATTTATGCTGTACGCAGATCAAGTTTGTTTTAGATTTGGAAAATTCCCACCCGTCCTCCTTTTATCCCCAAAAAACCAAGACCTCCTCTAGAAATCCTAGACCTAAACAACCGTCAGATCCACAATTTAGAGCCTCATGGTTTAGTATGCATCAAGCTAGGCCCAATATCTATCTATTCTGAAAAGTACAATCAGATCGGACAAAAAACACCGGAGTTATAAGCAAAACAGTTGAGCTGAAAAGAGCACCCCCCCAGTTGTTGGTCAGGACTACCAAAAGTGTTGTCTACATTTAGGATGACATTTTGTTACAAAGAAATAAATGAAAACAAATGAACAGGGTATTTTGTGGTCGGGAAACACGACTGCAGCGCCCTTACTTGTTATCTCTAGTGTATGGCCTAAATGGACTCATATCGCGGTTTTTCGATGCATGATACCATCTTTTAAGGACACGTTTTATGGGTCAGTATCTCAATAAATTTAAAATCTTAGAAAATTCCACCGTGCGGTTTTACATGCAATCAAGTTACTAAGTTTGACACCTATGGGCCGGGTACTAACCACTTGTCCATTGAAGGCGGGAATTTAGTATACGAATTACAGTAAACCATTTTATCTTTGGTGGATTTTTTAAAAATTTTAGCTCTCATCTTTTTTCACTAAGCAACAGATGTTGTATCTGTGTGTTGCTAGTATAAACGAGCTCATTAAACGCGAACTTGGGGTGATCAAGAAAATCTCGGTATGGGGGATTGCTTACTGATGCCTCTAGTTTCACAACTAATTGGTCCCGTTCCCATGCCATTTGGAATGTCGCACAATGAAATATTATATTATATTTATATTTAGTTTTAGTTAATCATTAATATGTCGCCCAGTAATTTTTCATCAATACTGGCTCTTTGGATGGATAAAACAAAGTTAAGAGTAGAAAAAGCGCGCTCGACTGATACTTGTGTTGCAGGAACAGCTGTTACAACAAATGCGACATTTTAAAGTTTTTTACAATGATAGTTTTCCCAATACTTTAAACCATTACAACTATGCGGAAATCGTTGAATTCCGTCTAAAGGAGCAACGAAATCGATAACCGATTTTATAAGTGTCATTTTTTAAATTATTTTCCAGCTCCTTAGCTAAAGATTCCATTGCATCTTCATCAGAAGATGAACAAGGTAAAGAATCATTTATGCTTTCGTCCATTAAGGGTACTTTTATACCATCAGGTGCCATTTTTTAATGGTTTACAAAAACGCAAATTACACAAAAACAAAAAGTGATATTACCCAGCGGTTTTCTTTGTTCGATAGGTAAACGGTTTAATTAACTTTATAAATTTTTCTTGTTGTTGTAATCTGGTTCAAAGTTGGCCCAAAGTTTAAAATATAGGCCAATGCTTCACACGATTTTTTTAAAAACGGACTATCTGAAAGCGAAAGTGAAAACGGGGTTTTGTTAAGAACTGAAGTAGTTATGGTGTAAACTAGGGGATATGGAATCATTGAATAAATAACAGAGTTATGAGGTTTCAAATTCAAAATTTTGAAATCGACTTTTTTACCCCTTTCATTGGTTCTAGCTAAGTTATTTATTGACCGATCCCAAATATCCTAGTTCACACCATAATGGTGGCTATAAGGAGTAATTAAAAAAAAATATTTGAAAATCGGTCTACAATAACTTTTTTTTTTTTTTTATTTACAATTTTTATTTGAATCATTATATGAAATTTACACAACTTCTTAACATGATAATTATAAAACAATAACTCTTCAAATCGTGTTTTAAAATGTTTTCGAAAAAGTGGTTTCGAGATAGTCGAGTGTCGTGTCGAAACTTTGACAACTGTTTTCCATCAAATAAAATTTGTTTTTATAAATTGAAAACACGGTTTTAATACAAGCAGTTCCCGAGAAACTTTGGTTAAAGTGCGTCAAAACTTATTCAAACAAAAAAAAACGTACAAAAAAAAATAATTTGATATTGCCAAGTAAAATGGATTTAGATGATAGTGTTCCATTAAAAACTTTGGATAACGACGAGGCAATGTTTTTGCACTTGCTGCATATGTTCTAGAGAATACAAATATACAAATTACGTTTTCTTGAATTTTATTTTCACAGTTTTTTCCAGTATTTTGTTACAAATCTTCATATTTAAACTTACAAAAATTAGAATTTGGCTTTTAACAGCAGCCTAAAATAATAATTACCTCACCTGCTTGTTTTGCCATG
The DNA here is from genome assembly GCA_035044985.1 of Lordiphosa fenestrarum. Taxonomy (NCBI): domain Eukaryota; kingdom Metazoa; phylum Arthropoda; class Insecta; order Diptera; family Drosophilidae; genus Lordiphosa; species Lordiphosa fenestrarum. The sequence continues at coordinate 46,497 of JAWNNO010000513.1, forward strand.
GCGATTTTCTTTTTTTTTTTTTGCGCTTAAAGTTCTAAAGCTGTTTAATGTTTTTGTTAGTGCCTGCAGTTGTAACGATACCAGTGTGATAGGCAAAATAATCAATACCCTGTCAAGTCACTTCTCGATAAGTCACATGCAATCGCATCCAAATTGGATGCGACTGGTTTGCTACCACTAGCCGTTATGTTTTTGTATGGCGTGAAAGTTTCATCCGACACAAGAATGCAGGAATGCAAGAATGTGCTGTAGTGAGATCCGGGCATTATAGACGAATCCTACTAATCCGACATCATAAATTTTTCAGATTTTTCTAAGAATTTGAAAGTCTCATTACGATAGAAATCATAATGTTTCATAATGTGTCTTTATAAATTACTGAACCGAATCAAACAGTTTTTTGTCCCTGTTTTTTTAAGGGTATACGCATTTAAAGCGGAAGAAAGGTCTAACTTTAGTTAGTGGTTAAGTTCTTGGCAGACCTAGTGGATCCAAGAGCGACTCGCACGTGACCAAAAATGGAAGTGCTTCTTTTGGCTGTAAATATAAACCTACAATTTTTAGCCGGCTCGAGGTCATGTTATGCTTTTGCACCTCTTTAAACAGAGACACTTCACCACAAAGGTGGCAGCGATCAATGCCTACCAACTGAACCTTCCTCAAAAGTAGGGTGGTTCCTCTTGAAACAGCTTCATAAGTCTATTTTGATTGTTTCCCTATGAAAATATAACAAAATATATTATTTTTATATTAAATTGATGACATCTAATACAAATTAGTCAATAAATACCATATAACTTTTTGTTTCTGTTTCAGATATTTTCTTCAAGAAATTCAATTGGGTGAGACCCTGATAGCTCGTGGAGATTTTGAAAGCGGTGTGGAGCATTTAGCAAACGCAATCGTAGTTTGTGGCCAGCCAGCACGCTTACTACAAGTGCTTCAATCCTCCTTACCAGCTCAAGTGTTTGCAATGCTAATTGTGAAAATGCAAGAATTCGGAAATCGGGCGGCTGAGGGAAACGATGGACAGGTTGGTCATAAGTTGGGACAAGTAGAGAACACATCCAACGTCTTAGACGGTTCGTCGGGAAATGGAATTATTGATGACCTTGAATAATATTTGAAAGTATTTTTAAATATTGAAATACAATAGAAATTAAGGGCTTCATTCTGTAGTTTTATAATATTCAATTTACATATATTGTACAAAAACTAATTTCAAAATGTTCCCAATACACTAAAATAAATATGCGTAACTGTTAGCAAGATTGAAAAGAAGCCTTGTCATTTTTCAGATAGGAGGAATTTGTCGATACTTTGGAACTTTATAGAGCATGAGGTCGCACGAAAAAAAAACCGAATTAACTAGTGTTCTTTTGTGGCAAAAAAAATTTGAGAGAAAATGCAGCGGAAAGCCATTGATTGCAGCTTACGGGCATAGACGTTTAAGAAGTGGTGATTTTAATACGATGACGAATAGATCGAAGGACAGTCCGAAAAGCTTGCGGTTGCCGAATTTGAGGCTATATTGGATGAACACTCGTGTCAAACTTAAACTTTGACTTAGTCAAAACATACCTTGAAACGGTGAAATAGAAAGACCTACCAGCCTTTCCGACAGCTTTTTGATTTCGTCAATGTCGCATTCGTTAGAATATCAGCACTTTGCTATACATAATTGGATCGATTCGAGGGTTGCCTCCAAAGCTGCTTGGTTTTTTTCGACGGCATCCGAAAATTTTCAGAAAATGGGAAAAAGTAGTGGATACCGACGGACAATACTTTGAAAAGTAAAATTTGATACAAATTTTTCACACAAACTTGAAAAAAGTCTTATACTTATTCCTCTGGCAGTAAGGCAGGTTTTGTAGGTGACTAAGGTTTTGGTTTGAACCTTGTTCAGTCCATGCTTTATAATATTCTAGCTTATCCCAGCGGCTCGCTCGCATTTTTGGGACTTTAAAAATTATTTTGAGCTCGATCGAATGGAAGACCAAGGGCCGTTTTCTCATGTTCCTGTTTTTGAAATTTCAGGTGGGTTTTACGCATTTGCATAGCTCATGCTCAAATTAAGCAGTACACCAAATCCACCTAGATTTGCATAAACAGGAACATCAGAAAACGGCCCTAAAACTTCTTTGGTAACAGTTTTCCGCAAAATGTTTCTGATTTTATAAATCTAAAAATAATGCTGCAAATAGTTTTTAACCCTTTTTCTAGTTTTTTCAATATTGGTAAGCACTCAGTATTAAACGTTCATAAAAATCTTGGAAAATGAGTTTAAATCTGATCGGATGAATATCTGATAACACATTGAGAAAAAATCTAAATTTTTATGAAGTCCATATATCATAAGCCGTTTGGTATTTTTTTTATATATTTGGCAAAGTTATAGATATAAACTAGAGGAAAAAAAGTCATGAACAGAATGACCAAAAAATTTGGCATCTATTGCTTCAAAGTTGCAAAAAAATTAATTTTGAAATATTTTTATGTAATATTACTTAAGAGTAAATAATATATTGAATATTTCCATGTGTTCTACTAACCGATTCCCATCCAAAATTCAAATGTCGATCTCATATGATTTTTAGAACATATAGAACACAAAAATGATTAAATTTGTATTTCGAATGGACTACACCCAGGGTCGAACCAAAACCGTCTCCCAAAAACCTCGAACCTTAACCATTGGTTAATTTTGTTTCGAACCATTGAGCCGGAGATTCGAATATTTTTTTTTTGTTTTGCAGCCCTGGTATTTTACAGTATTGAAAAATTTTCCAACTTTGGGGGCAGTTTTTCGAAAATATTAAAGCCACATGTTCCATATTTGAAATCTGATCGAATGAAAACCAAAAAATTTTCTTGCAACAGTTTACCCAATTTTCTTACCCGCCAAGTCTTATAAAGTTTTGTGCCATATAAGTGCGAGCAAGTCGCCTTGTGCCAGCGATGTTTTGGTGTAATCATTTGTGCTGATCTGTAACCGTCTTTTGTGTCTGCAAGATCACCTACCTGTTGCGGCCGCCGGCAAAGCTAAGCGTGTGCACCCACTACCACCCACCCAGAGATCCATACCCAAAGAAACTCCATATATTGAACCGCAGTGCAATGCAGGGAGTGCTTACCAATACCATCTTATGACAATTCACAACAATTGTTAAATACCTAAAATAAAACTTTTGTGGTTTTGGTAAGCGACGTAAGTATTATTACGTCATTTTGTTGCGCTTACGCAAAAGGCATAACGCTTCCAGGCTGACAACCATCAGTGCTGGCACCTTAGCTTGTGATTTAATGTGTGTTTGTTTTAGCCGTTTTGAGGCAAAATAGTTTTTCATAGTTCAGATTGTATTTGATTGACTTTTTATGACCAAATCAATAATAATAAGAGGAAATTCTTTACTTTGTATTGTTTATATTGGAGGGAGTCGAAATAAGGCTATCTGGCGGTTAATATAACGGAAATAAATAAACTTATTATTCACAATCCTATTTATTATTTTTACTATATTTTTCTTTAATTCCAATTCCAAATCCAAACAGGTTATGAGTAACAACACCAACTCAGAACCAAAAATTCCGGTACCACATGCCGGAATTCATCAAGTGGACATGCCACTTTTAACAGGTGGGAGCAGCACGTCTTCTGGTGCAAAAAATGGGAAATCCTCTGCTGCCTCTAGGAAGAAAGTCCTCAGTCAACAAGCAGAAGCTGGGACTTTGACCATCGGGGCAGCAAAGAGCTCGGCAATTGTTTGCAACAGAGCCGTGGTCGGAACCATGCAGCATGGCAAGGCTTTTCGAATCCTGAAACGTCTGGCAACCCAATCAGGAAGGACCAGACGTCGTAGGAAGACTATGTCAGAGTATATTGCTTGGGCGAGGAAAGTTCTACCGAACTTTTCTCTACACAGGAAAAAAAAATCTGAAATCAATCCGAAATTATTGAAAACAGGGTAATCCCGTAGCAGGCTTAAACTGATCCTGTTTTATGGGATTAAAAAATAAATTGTGAGTGTAATCAATTTTTTTTGGGATAGTATCAAGACTATCCGGGATTACCCTGTTTTCAATCCCGTTTCGGATTGATTTTTTTTTTCAGTGTAGACATGACTCCACCTGGGCAGCAACCTGCTGCCATAACTAACCAATCGACCCCACCTGAGCAGCCATCCACTGCAAAGAGGGATCGGTCCATGGATGAGCAGCAACCGCTGTCGCCCAAACGTCCAAGAGGGCAACCCACTAGGCATTATTCCAAAACACCACTGGTAATGGATCGAAGCGGTCACAAGCCAAGTCACCCTGGATCTGCTTCTAGAAAACCCTGGAGCACCTCCCTGCTGTTACAGTTTGGGGTGGTTTCAGGGAACCATCCGACTGGCTGCTTGCGAGGATGAGAGATCTGTACAGGGCAGCCATAGCAAAGGTCGGGGAGGTATATCCAGGGGCAAAACTGAAGGTAGTGGATGCCATCTTGTCCGAGGGCCAGAGTATGGTTACCCGTGCACCCATCGGAACCAGAATAAATCCTCCAACTACTGAAGAAGCTGAATCCTGGTGTACCCACCAGCAACTGGAAAGTGATTAGAGTGGAGCGCTCAACACGAGCCCACTATGCTCACCTTCCAGGTTGATAATGAGACGGTTGAGCATCTTACCAAATGCAATGGAATCCTAAATTACGGATTTCCAAGAAGTCTACATGAATGTCTCCAAAACCAACTTGCTAGTTTAGCAGCAAGTGTTGATGTGGAGGTGATGGAGCAGAGTGATGAGGAGATGGAGGTAGAGCGTACCCCTCAACAAGAGGAGCGCTGTGGCCACATCAGGAGGGTCTGACTATGGACCAGCTTTTGGGCTCCTGTATTCTCCAATTCTGTAAAAATGATCTGGGTGTTGCAAATAAACCTGCACCACTCTAAAGCGGCAACCGCTGCTCTTCTACTTCGCCTATCTTCGGGTGAAGTAGATATTGTGTTTGTCCAAGAGCTATGGATTTCTGGTGACAGAATCAATCGCTTAAGGACGCCAAAATATAACCTTTTTGACACCAAGGGCAAGGCAAAAATTATCAAGTATTTTAACCAAAACGCATTTTAACACACTTCAACTTCCTCAGTTCAGTGATGGAGACATCACCACGGTCAGCCTGGAACTGGGGAGTTCGACCAATCAGGCTGGCCTCTTTTTATATGGCTCATGACACCGAGAGCCCTCCCCCACCTACTTTATTCCGGGACCTAACCGGAAACAAACCAACACAAGCCTCATCTTCGGAGGCGATGCCAACTCACACCACAAACTATGGGGCAGCACAGATATCGACGAGCGCGGTGAGTCTCTGTACAATTACCTTTTACAGACAAATCTCCAGATTGCAAATAAAAAAAACGACCCTATATTTATTTTCAAAAACCGAAATGAGATATAGATTAGATATTACCCTTATCTCCGATCTCTGAGATCAATTTTCATGGAAGGTGCTGCCAGAGCACTCCTTCTCTGACCATAGATACATAGAGGTCTTACTAACAAATAAGTGCCCTCCACCCAAAAAGATGCAGAACCCGAAAAAGACAAACTGGGAAGTACATAACATACTTCTCTCCAAAAAGCTTGATCCGTCCCCACCATATACACCTATTACGGGGAAACAGATAGATGATCTCGTCAAACTACCACTTGGGATTTATATAAACAAAGGCTACGCAATTACAAAAAAACTATCAGGAAGGCTAAACGCTCCTCCTGGGTCAACTACTGTAGCAACATAGAATCCACCTCTGATGCATCTCGGTTCAGAAATATCCTGGCAAACTCACCGACTCCACAAGGACTCGTACACAAAACAGACGGAACCTGGACCGACTCAAGCGAAGAATCTCTAGATCTTCTGCTAAGCACTCACTTTCCCGAGTGCGCCCTTAGCCCAATAACTCAAATTAGGCCAACCCACCTTTCTACAAATCATGTCAACACCATTGTCACAGAGGCCAGAATTAAGTTGGCTATCGATTCCTTCGACTACAACAGAGCATTGGGTACACAATGACCTGGCTTTACCCAATCTTTGTAAGCTGTTTCAAAATCAACTATATCCTTACCAGATGTGAAACAAAACGATTACAGGCCAATCAGCCTATCCTCATTTCTACTCTAAACTCTTGAGAGACGCACACAACATGCTTACAGCAAGGGTAGGTCCACCGAAACCGCCCTGCACTCTCTGATCTCAAAGATTGAAAGATCTCTTGAAGTAAAATATAATTCTCTAGTAGCATTTCTCGACATTGAGGGAGCCTTTAATAACGTCCAACCTAAAGCCATCTCCTCAGCCTTAACATATGTGGGAGTGGATGTGCCGCTGGTAAGATTCATCGTCCAATTGCTAACTAGCAGGACGGTGTATTCCGAGCTTGGCGGTGCATCTGTTCGCAGATATGTCAACAGGGGTACTCCGCAAGGAAGCGTACTCTCTCCGCTACTATTGGTTGTAACAGTTAACCAACTGCTGCGGCTTATGGAAGCGGATGGACACGTAGTGGTGGCCTACGCGGAAGGTATTGCCACTATACTCGCGCAGTGGACAACAACTTGCGGCTTGGGCGTAAACCCAGCGAAGACGGAACTAAAGCTTTTTACCAGGAGGTAAAAAATTCCTGATATTGTTCCAATCATCAATGGAGTAACACATGAATTTGTAGACAATGCCAAATGCTTGGGAGTCATTCTGGATAGAAAACTGCTCTGGAACAATAGTTCGCCCCATATTATTCTACGGAGCACTAGTTTGGTGGCCAGAGCTTAAGAAACAATCCGTATAAGGTACAGAGAAGTGCGGAAATCTGTATTAGCGGCGCTCTCCGAACAACACCCACGGAAGCGCTAAATACTATATTCCACCTCCTACCACTAGACCTTATATCAAAGCAAATAGCTATAACAACAGCCCTTAGACTAAGAGAATCCGATGTCTGGAACGGCGCCAAGTCGGGACAGTCAACAATACTCAATGACCAAATGGGTATACTGTTAAATACTGATTACTGTATACCACAAACGACGTACGTCATTCCAAGCCGAGTGGGACAATCTTCCCCACAGCAGAGACAATGCCATCAACATCTACACGGATAGCTCTAAGCTCGACGAAAAAGTAGGAGGAGTAGTCTTTTCCACCAACTTAAATTTGAACTTATCGTTCCGCCTTCCTGATCACTGTATCGTGTACCAAGCGGAGGTGGTGGCGATCCAGAAAGCAGCCACCTACCTTAGCACACTATCAATCAGAGAAGGAAACGTCTTCATATACTCAGACAGTCAAGCCGCCCTTAAAACTCTTGACTCCAATATGCCAACAATACCAAAACGCTTACTGGGTGCCTGGACACCGCAACATAGAAAGAAATGAGTGTGCGGACAAACTGGCCAGAATAGGTACCACCATCGAGCTCCTTTCAGAGAAGAGCACGATAGGGATGCCTATGGCAACTTTTAAGCTCCACACAAATGCTGAAACACGTCGTCTGGCTGCGGATAGGAAAAACCTTTCCTCCTGAGCGGTGACGAGGCTTACGTGACCAACACCAACAGGTACGAAGAAGAGGAGGAAACAGTACAACACCTCCTCTGCCATTGCCCCGCCCTGAGTAGAAGGAGACTTAGGACACAAGGTCAACCTCTCCTACTTAACTAATCGGACACATCCGAGCTAGAGATCCCAGCTCTACTAAAATTCATTCTGTCCACATAATGGTTCAGTAACGAGGACCCCCCTCGTTAACAAACGAGAAAGCTAAGCTAACTTCGTCTGTGCCGATGTTTTTATACCTTTGCAAGTGCTCGCTTAATTATTTTCAAAAAATACTCTTTCCCATTTTCCGACCGATCGTTCGAATGGGAGCTTTATGATATAGTCATATCCGATTTGGCCAAAAATTATGTAAAATTATGTGAAAGCATTTGAAACAAACAAATACAAAATTGCAGGATGCTACCATTAAAAACAAAAAGTTTTTCTTACTAAGACTGGTTTTCAGACCTATCTTTTGTATCGCAGCTATACCATATAGTTCTCTGATTTTAATAAAACTTGGTAGAACTATAAAAAAATATAGAAAACATACGATTACAAAGTTTGGAGACGATTCCACTGAAAAGAAAAAGTTTTTCATACTAAAGCTAGTTTTCCGACCGGTTGTTCCTATGGGAGCTATGAGATATAATCATCCGATCCGGTCGGTTCCTACATATTAGTAGTGTGCAGCAAAAAGAAGACTCTCTGCAAAATTTCAGCTCGATAGCTTTAAAACTGAGAGACTAGTTTGCGTAGAAACAGACAGACGGACAGACGGACGGACAAAGCTCAATCGACTCAGCTCGTCACCCTGATCAAGAATATATATAGTTTACGGGGTCGGAAATTAATATTTCTATGCCTTACCTCCCATTTTCCTATTTTTTGGGTTGATTTTCAAAAATTTGAAGTTGAGTTTCATATTTTAACGTTTAATTAAACTTTTAGTTTGGAAATAGAGTTTGGAGCTAATCGCTGGGAACTGAACTTTCGCCCATACAACCTTGACCCCCCCATTTTTCACTCAGAGGAGTAAATTTTCCGGATGAACGATATGCTGTTATTGTCAATTTTTATATAAGTTTTTGAAAATGAGTATGACCCTGATCGGATAATGAAAGTCACAAATTCCTTATATCTATTTGTAGTTGTTCAACAAAAGTCAACACCAGGGTTCGAATTGCTGACTAGATATTAGCAATAGTCTAAAGTTTTGACTTAAAACTGAACTTTCATTTAGTTAATATTTGTAAATCGACCAAAACCATAAACTTCACTTTAAACACAAATCATAAAAACTAAAAATGAATTAGCTTTCATAAAATATAATTTGATCAACTAGGCTTAGAGATATGAACAAAAACTAAACAAAATGATATTCATGAGTCGTTTTGTTACATTCGACTTTTGACTATTTAGTTGTTTCAGTTGATTTGACTATCAACTGAGTAGTCGTTTCGTTTTATTTTACTTCTTACTCTAAAACATATTTATATATTTATTGACGTAGTAGGTTCTAGTTTGGTTTACAGTTACTAGTAGTCTTTTCTTTGAATGTCAACTTATTTCTCAGACTTTCTCGTTAGTCAAATGTTTTAAAACGGCTACTCAGTCGAAAGTCAAGTTAACTGAAACAACTAAATAGTCAATAGTCAAATGTAACAAAACGACTTAGGACCATCATTTTGATTAGTTTTTGTTCATATCTCTTAGCCTAGTTGATCAAGTCATTTTTTATGAAAACTAATCCATTTTTAGTTTTTATGATTTGATTTCGTAGTCGAAGACAAAAATTAATTTTAACTTAGTCAATAGTTCAGTCATTTCGAACCCTGGTCAACACCATTTTTTTGGAATCAACATATAGAGCTTTGAGTCCGATAGAATAGTAAACCAAAATGATATTTTTGTAAGCTGAAAAATTTCATTCAGCAGATTTTTCTCCAGCTACTTATTCCGTCATTAGTGTAGCTTCCACCAGGACAAATGGACTTCAGCTTAGTTTTGACTGAGCGAACCAAGCGCTCCCAAACAATCACCTCGCATGTGCGGTGCTCCGGATGGGTTTGAATTTCATTTTATTGCCGAATACTTGATCATCTGATCAAATCCAACCTTTTGTAACTCCTCCCAAACAGTTTTTTCCATTGCTTTATCAACGAATTGGTGCCGTTATCGGTTAGGTGGTCCACGTATCGACATACAAATTTAAGGGCACACTATGCAGGTTCGTATCCAACATATTGGCTATTTCCAAATGTACTGCCATGACCAAATGTTCTTTGCGATTTTAACTCCGTCAAATCCGTGTACTCACCAGGCCCCGATGGAGTGCCTGGTTGTGTACTTAGGTTCTGTGCGGATGCACTTTGTAAGCCTATTCACAAATTATTTCAGATGTCTTTGGAGTCATCTGTTTTCCCTTTGTTATGGAAGGAATCCTCTATTATTCCTCTCCATAAAAAGGGTAATAAGTCCGATGTTGAAAATTATTGGGGTATTTCCAAGTTGTCTGCAATTCCTAAGGCTTTGAGGAAATTAAGACATCTTAAATGCAACATTTATGTAGTTCCATTATCCCGCCCTTTCAACATGGATTTGTGAAGCGTAGAAATACTACTACTAACCACTTAGAATTCACATCTTCAGTGATCAAAGGGTTTCTTTTGGTAAGATGCAGACTGATGTTATATATACTGATTTTAAAAAGGCTTTTAATTCCGTTAATCACTCCTTACTAATTCATAATCTCAGCTTAATCGGCTTTCCGAATAATCTTTTAAGTTTGTTTTCTGATTACCTAAGAACTAGAACCCAAAAATTATATTTCTTAATTCTTATTTCAAATGCATCCAGGTTTCTTCTGGAGTTCCCCAAGGTAGTCACTTGGGTCCACTGCTTTTTACTGTCTTCATCGATGATCTTCCTTCAGTTTTGGCTCACTCTACGGTGCTTATGTACGCTGATGATGTGAAAATATATACATACAAAAATATGGTTTCCCGCAATAATTTACAAGCAGACTTGGATGCATTTCACCCTAGGTGTCAATATAATCTTTTAAACCTTAACAGTTTGAAGTGTAAGGTCATGACATTTTACAGAAGCTTACCACAATTAGTCACTTACATGCTTGAAAATGTGGCATTACAGTGCCTTAATGAAGTAAATAATCTTGGGGTACTTCTTGACCATCAACTTAAATTTACCCCTCATGTGACTGCTTCTGTTAATAAGGCAAGAAGTATTCTTGGGCTTATGGACCGGTGGTCTAAGGAACTACCAAAATTTTTTAAACTTTTCTTTTTTTATTTTTTTATTTATTATTAGTCGACAAACAAAGGCTGTCAACGAATTTGTAAAGGAGTTAAGATCATCTTTCAATCCAATAGAATGAATCGGGTTTGTTGAAAGACAAAATAAGTTTAACGTCATCGGCATACATGAGTATCCGAGAAAATTATAATATTGTAGGGAGATCATTAATAAAAAGAGTGAAGAACAGAGGGCCGGGGTGGCTACTTTGAGGTACACCAGAGGTTACAGTCACAGGGTTTGAAGTGTTAGAACGAAGCAGAACTTTTTGAGTTCTATCTTTTAGATAGGACGAAGCCCAAAGCAGAAAAGAAGAGGGGAAATCCTAATCAATCGAGCTTAAAGAGGAGAAGATCATGGTTGACAGAGACAAAGGCTTTGCTAAACTCAGTGTAAATGACATCAGTTTGGAATCCATCATTAACTAACGAAGTAAATTCGAGCAAATTGGTCGTTGTTGACCGACGCTTTATGAAACCATGCTGGAAAGGTGACAAAATAGATCTACAGTAATGCTGCAATGTGGAGGTTATAATCTCTTCAAACAATTTCGGAATGGCGGAAAGCTTAACAATGCCTGTAATTTGAAATATCCAACTTCCCACCTTTTTTATGGAGAGGAATAATGTAAGATTCTTTCCAAAGAGATGGGAAGACAGACGAATTGAGTGATAGATTGAAAAGCTTTAGCAATGGTTGGCATAAAGAACTAGAACACTCTCTGAGCACACAGCTAGGAATGTTGTCAGGCCCTGGAGAAAATGAGGATTTTAGTGATTTTAAAAATGAAAGAAGAGAAGTTTCGGAAATATCGGGATCACATATAGAGTTGGAAGAATTAATGTTATAAGAATAAGAAGTGTTAGCATATTGGACAGAGGAAAAAGTTGATTGGAAGAAATCAGCGAATAAGTCAAAAGCTGTGGAATCATTGCCAGCCTTTTGGTTACCCAGAAAAAAAGAGGAAGGTAAAGAAGAAGATCTACGCTTAGAGTTCACAAAGCTATAGAATTGCTTTGGATCCTGTGCGAATTGAATTTTGCACCGAGCAAGATAATTGTTATAGCACTTGGAGTTAAAAAGTGTAAAGTTAGATTTTGCTAATAAATATTTAGAAAAATCAATCGCAGAACGTTTATACTTTTTAAAGCATCTAGATTTAATATTTTTCAAACTAGATAGCCTAGGACAGTACCAAGGGGGATTTAGTGACGCGGTGGAAGCGACGCTATTAGGAATGCAGATATCTAAGAGAGAATTAATAGACTCGTAGAAAAAGGTAATAGCAAAATCTAAATCAACCGAATTGTACAATGGAGACCAGTCTGTTGCACAAATGAGTTGACTTAGCAAAGTGAAGTTTCCTTCACGGAAGCAACGACGAGGTATATTGGGGATTTTGGAATTTGAAGGGGCAGGTCCAAATACTGAAAGCGAGACTTCCAGTGTTGGATGGTAAGAATCTTCGGGTAGTGAAAGAGGGGAGACCTAGAGACACTGGCATTGGTGCTATCAGTGATAAAAATAAGATCTAACGATTTATTTAATTGATTTTTACAGGATTATTTTAAAAAAGAGACATGTCAAGCAGACAGTCTAAAAAATCATCCTGTACTGATGGTACAAGGTAAGTCGACCCATTAGGATTTAACCAAGTGATGTTAGGCAATGTAAAATCACCTACAACAACCAGTGTGTCATTGTCCCGTAGGTGGGTTAAAACATCTTTAATGCAGGCTACATGATGCATATAAATTTCATTATCAGACGAAGGTGGGATATAAGAACAAGTAATAAATAAAAAAAATAATGGAAAAGTTACCTTTACGGCATCAAATTCAACACCCACAGGCTTATCAACAATGATCAGTTCGGAACTGTGGCTGGTCTTAACTGCGATCAGTACACCACCACCTTTGCGATCTGGTCGATCATGTCGATAGATAAAAAAATGATTTGACAAGATTTCACAATCAGAAATTGAGGATTTTAACCAAGTCTCTGAAAATGCTACTATGTCAAAATCAAAAGATGCACCATTCAAAAATAACGTATGGAGCTTAGATAAAAGGCCCCTAACTTTTGATAGGCAATAAGAGGACAGACGGACGGAACTAGTTTTTAGCAGGGTTCGTAAATTAACACACATTATTTTTAACACGAGAAAAATTAACACAATGAAAAAATACAGTGTGTAAAAAATTTTTTATTTTCACACGTGTAAATAACATTTTTTTTCAGAAGAAAAAAATTATTTTTTTCATGAAACTAACACGAACATTTTTCACACGCATGATTCTATCACGCGTGTGAGAAATTTTTGCAGCCTTCTGTAAAAAAAAATGCGAGCAAATTTTTTTCACAAAATTTCTCACACGCGTGTAAAAAATTTTCAGAATATTTTTTACACTGCATTGGTGTTGGTGTGTATATGAGAGTCGGCTGTGTGTCGTATTCTCGTGCGCGGCTGCGTCTGCGGCTCGGCCAGGCACACTGAGCTGACAAACGGGGGTGGAAAATTTTAAGACGCGAGTGCCTGTGCCTGAGGGCCATAAAAATTGCGATCGGCTGCGTTCTGACCAATCAATGAGCTGTATTTTGGAGATGTCTCTGCTAATATCCATTTTGCATTTATCCCTTTTTTAAAAGGGTAAGCTCGTACCTATTTTGATTCGCAGCCCATTGATGGTTGGCAGGTCATTGCAAAAAAGCGGATCTCGAATTTTTATGACCCCCATATAAAAAGGACAGGCACTCTCGCGCGACTCCATTGCTGATAAAGTAAAAAGTAAAAAGCTATATCACGGGGTTGAGCAAAACTAAACTTTGAAATAGAAACACTTGCTGAGCATTTGCTCGCAATGCATGCTGCGATGGACTCGCAAGTAGTTTCTGGAGACAACCTAGAACAAAACTTTGCTTACGCGGTGCAATAACGGAAAGTAGAGGAGGTTGAGGAGGAATAGCAACAGAGACACTGCCGACAGGTTCAGGCGACGCTATTGGGGACTGCTCGAGTCTACGGACAGAAGAAGGATCATCTGAAAGATTTCCAACAGCTTGATTCGGGGAGGGGAAAGGAGACAAATCAAGCATAGCGCCTGGTGAGACAGACAATGAAATAGTTGGCAACCTTTCATTACAATTGGGGGAAAATTGTTTCGAGTTGCCAGACACGGGCGGTGGCACATCTAAAAATTGAGGCTCCAACCGACGCGGTGGTGACTCGAACTTATACTCACTATATAATGCTTAGTTAGTTTGTGCATTTTGTCAAATTAATTTTTCACGTCGATGAACATCCGCGAGAAATTAAATTGTTTTTTAGTGCACAAAGGGCATGACCAATTCAAAGCACCACAATCCTTTTTAGGTGAGTAAACTTTGTCCAGATCACGTCCACTTAGCCCAGCACATTTAATATGCATACTATTGTCGCACAACCAGCAGGTAACAAACCGAAGTTGTTCCGACTCACTTGCATTCTTAAATGTGCAGGCCTTTTTGCAGCACGACATAATGCACCAAAATTATCAGAGGGCCTCAAAACTAAAGAGAAAGCGGAGCAAAGCGCCTATCAAGAAATCAAAAAAAAACCAAAACAAAAACACCCACAGAGCGCAGTTCGATAGCGAGCGTTCTTAGCTTTGAGAGCAGAGCAACAACAAAGCTGAGTGGGAGTGAAGCACAAAAAGTAAAGAATATGCACAAGCGATCGCACACACAAACCTGTGTAAAGAGGGGGAGTTGCTAAGAAAGCAAATCAAAAACACCAACAAAATACACAGCACAGACGCCGCAATACTAAAATTTGCTAAATTAGCAATGTTAAGATGCACAACTGAAAAGAAAAGCACAAACCGATAGCGGGCAATGTTAATAAAATTAATTACGTTAAATTTGCGACAAAATTGGCACGTTAAACGACACAAGAAATTAATTGTTGCGGAGCACAAAAAAAACACGTCAATTACTCACAAGAGTCTCTCTCTCTATCTATATACACAAACCAGGAAAAGATATTACAGAACGTTTTCTAAAGCTTACACAGACCAGAAAAAGATATAACAGAACGCCTACGTCTATAAGACAACTAATGACCAGTGCAAGTTTTCGTTCCATAGGATCTTTCCAATAGCATAACTTAACGATTGAACTATTTTTCTTAGGTCAGGCTATATTTTCAAAGTAACTAAGTAGTGAATTTTTTTTTTCAATAACTCTTTTCATTTCTTTCTCGTACTTTTGACACAATACTTCACAAAATTAGAATCACTTTCAATTATCAAAGAAAAAGCATAATTTTTTAATTTATGTATTTAAACCAGGGCTGCAAACCCAAAAAATTTCGTGGATCTCCGGCTCACGGGTTCGAACCAAAATTTAACAATGGTTCAGGTTCAGAATTTGGAGGTTCAAGGTTTTTGGGCAAAGGTTTAGGTTCGAACCTTGGTTCAGCCCATGCTTAATACATGTTTATATAGTAATCGACCTAAAAACGAAATAAACTGTAAGGAAATTGCGTCGATTTACGTACCAAAAGTGTTTCCACAGTAATGTTAAGCACTTATTTTGTGAATAATACTATAAGCTTTGGAGAAAAGGATCTTAAGAAACAGAGGCTAGGGATTCTATTGGTAATTCTGAAAATTTTTATGGATGCTTACATTAAACTATCCTGCCGATTGTAAGACTCAGTCTTTCAGAACCATCAGGATAAGAGAAGAAGTTGCTAGGAAATAGGTATACTTGTATTATGTCTTTAATTTTTGTTGAACCGAACCGAAATTATGGGTTCGGAACAGGTTCAGGTTCAGGTTCAGCTTTAGTAACTTAAGAGGTTCGGTTCGAGGTTCGGTTCACAGTAATCTGAAAGTCGGAATTCCGGGTTCGAACCGGTTCGGTTCAAAACCGGTTTGCAGCCCTGATTTAAACCTGTGACCAAATACATTTTTTGATTTTCAGAGTGCAGAGCATAAAGACTAACAGATTTTGCTTACTGGATAATCTAAACAGAAAGATTAATTCTTCAAATATTGCATATATTGTATAAACAACAGTTTGATTGGGGCTAACTTTTTCAAAATAATGGTTTGAAAACGATTTTAACAAAGCCAGTTGCTCTGGATTAAAAGTACTCCACTATTGTTTGTTGGTCAAACACCGTTTTATGGTCGCTGTCGGTTTCTAGGGCAACCACTGATTTCACATTGCACTTTTCTTTATTCAACAATATAGATTTTGTCTTGGAGCGCTTATATAGCAGAGACTGGCAATCGAAGGCCCGTTTGTCCTGACTGGCTTGGCCCCTTACTCTGCCTAAAAAGCAATTGGCATTGCTACGGTTTTTAAATGCTAACAAAAATATAAGCCCCGTCTAACACAGATGTACCGAACGGCCGATTTTAAGTTTAATGGTTTTTTTTTCAGATATATCGTTGTTAAAAACATCGATAAATCGATATATCGGCAAAATAAATATCATATCGGAATAACCCTTATCGTCCAACAAAAATATTGATATATCGATAAAATATCGACAACCCTAGTCGGAGGCTCATCCTAATAACATTTTTGTTGCTCCCCGTCGACTCAGCCCGGAATATCTTGCCTGGATCACTCGAGTCGGAACACACTCACTGTTTTCTTTTTCTGCCTCTCTTGCTGCTTGCTGGTAGTCTTGTCGATACTGAGCTTGTTCGAGACGGGCGACTCGCATTCATGGCTTTCTTATTAGTTATAGATATATGAGCATCGATATAATGTCGGCGGTATACAATGGGGCTTAATTTAAATTTTACGAACTTGCTTCATTGAGATTCAGTTTTCTAATATGTAAAATTACCTATCATTTGCAGTTTCCATTTGGTGGCAAATAGCTCGATTTACTCAGTTGATTAAGCTCAGTTACTGAGAGCCAAACGAAATTGTTACCTTTAAACCATGATTCAATGAATAGACGGTAGTGCAATGAGAAGCTTGTCAAACAAAATATTCCACTGTGACGTCACAGGCTCACATCTTGGTATTTTTTGACATATTAACTCCCAGCCTTATTCTTATTTGTCAAATGACGTCACTGGCTCACATATTTTAACGCATGCGCAATTTAGCAAGTGATTGCACTACCTTCTATTTATTGTATCATGCCTTTAAACTGTTATCGAATGACAGCTTCGGGAGTTTCTCTCATATACTACGTTTATGCTGGCAATATCACGGTTTTTTAAAATCACGCTTTTAAAAATGCGCCTGTTTATGCTGTCATATAAAAAACACGATATTTCTACAGTGAGATGCCACCTATGTAAGAAATCATGGTTTTTCTCAAAAACCATAGTCAAAATTCGTGTGTAGCAAAAAATCATGATTTTGTGTTTATGCTTGTATATTTTTTGGAAAAATCATGATCTGAAACCAAGGTTTTTTGCAAGCATAAACGTAGTAATAGAAAACAATGTGTCAGAAAACACAATAGAAGCAAAAAACAAGTGCTCTGTTCTGAGAGTTATCAAGTCTGTTTTAGTTTTACCTGTCATTTAGGTGAGCACAGAACAGCACAGAAAAATTGGTTGAGTATATTTTGGGAGCACTGGCTTTAAATCATTTACTGTAATTCACCTTCAATTTATCAATTTCGTTTGCTTTAAAATCATTTTTATACACTTGAAAAGTTTATTATAATTTTGCGCAGATGTTTGGAACGAATTTCCGACCCCATAAACTAGAGGTGGGCGCGGGCCTACTTTTTGAGGCCCGGGCCCGCACGAACACGAAGGCTGTTTTAAGTGGCCCGGCCCGGCCCGGCACGACTTTTTTTCATAGAGGCCCGGCCCGGCCCGGCCCGAAATTAATAAATATAAAAATACTTGGAAAAGCTATGGCCATTTCGCTAGTATTTTTTTTTATGATTTTTTAAAATTAGGCGCAGTTAGGATTTCTATATAAAAAACCACCATTGTAATACATAAGTAAATAAATAACATTATGTTTGTATTTTAATATAAGTGTATTTTAATCAATGTTCGGAATTGCTCACGAGCGAGCCGCGCGCTCTGCCTCATTTCGTTTCTCGCTCAGAGCTGAGAGCCGATTTTCGAGAGCCGGGAGCACTAAACGCCTCACAGCTCGTGAGCCACAGCTTCTGGCTCAGAGCAGTGAGCCACAGCTCGGGAGCCGTGAGCCATCAACCGGCTCTCGGCTCGTGAGCCACAGCACACGGCTCGTGAGCCATTGCTCTCGGCTCATGAGCCATAGCTCTCGGCTCATGAGCCATAGTTCTCGGCTCGTGAGCCACAGCCAATAAAATTTGTTCAGTTTATGGACCCGAACAGTTTCCATTTCCACCGCACAACGATGGTTTCAACGTTTTCGTTCTGGTGCAGAGGTGATCGAAGATGCGCCACGGTCCGGAAGGCCTGTCGTCGAAAATTGCGATAAAATCGCTGAATTGATCGAAAGAGACCGGCATAGTAGCAGCCGTAGCATCGGCCAAGAGCTGGGCATGAGTCATCAAACCGTTATAAACCATTTGAAGAAGCTTGGATTCAAAAAGAAGCTCGATGTATGGGTGCCACACGACTTGACGCAAAAAAACATTTTGGCCCGTATGGATGCATGCGAATCGCTTCTGAATCGCAACAAAATCGACCCGTTTCTGAAGCGGATGGTGACTGGCGATGAAAAGTGGGTCACTTACGACAACGGAAAGGAAGGTTCTTCTGTGTGATTGGCAGGGAATCATCCACTATGAGCTGCTCCCCTATGGCCAAACGCTCAATTCGGACCTGTACTGCCAGCATCAAATTTTGTGGTTCACGAGCCGAGAGCTATGGCTCATGAGCCGAGAGCTATGGCTCATGAGCCGAGAGCTATGGCTCATGAGCCGAGAGCTAAGGCTCACCAGGCGAGAGCTATGGCTCATGAGCCGAGAGCTATGGATCATGAGCCGAGAGCTATGGCTCATGAGCCGAGAGCTAAGGCTCACGAGGCGAGAGCTATGGCTCATGAGCCGAGAGCTATGGATCATGAGCCGAGAGCTATGGCTCATGAGCTGAGAGCTATGGCTCATGAGCCGAGAGCTATGGCTCATGAGCCGAGAGCTAAGGCTCACGAGGCGAGAGCTATGGCTCACGAGCCGAGAGCCGGTTGATGGCTCACGGCTCCCAAGCTATGGCTCACAGCTCAGAGCCGATAGCTGTGGCTCACGAGCCGAGAGCCAGTTGTTGGCTCACGAGCCGAGAGCTGTGGCTCACAGCTCAGAGCCGTGTGCTGTGGCTCACGAGCCGAGAGCCGGTTGATGGCTCACAGCTCCCGAGCTGTGGCTCTCAGCTCTGAGCCAAGAGCCGAGAGCTATGAGCTGAGAGCAAGAGCTGGCTCTCGAGAGCTGCGAGCAAAGAGCAATTCCGAACCCTGATTTTAATAAACAAAGTTCGATAGAGCTATCGAAAAACATTTTTAATGCGATAAAGGACCGTTCTACAAGCTTTAAATATATGCCTGGGAGCTTTGCGATTCTTAAAGCTTTTTTATGTGTTATTATTCACATAAATACTTTTTCGGGCTTTTTCGTGCCTTACCGGGCCGGGCCTTTGCTGTAAGGCCCGAGCCTTCACGAAACGCTATTTTGAAGCCCGGGCCCGCTCCGGGCCTGTGCAAGCCCGCGGGCCACGAAAAAAAGCCCGGCCCGCGCCCACCTCTACCATAAACTATATATATTTTTGATCACGAAGACGACCGAGTCGTTTTTTTGTCCCTCCGTCTGTTTGTCTATTCTCTCAGTTATAAAGCTATCGTGCTGTTATTTTGCGTGGAGTCTTTATACCCGTCACTCGTAGAGTAAAAAGGATATACTAAAGTCGTGCAAATGTATGGAACAGGCAGAAGGAAGCATCTCCGGCACCATATCATCATTTTCTTCTGCCAGTTCTTGTTCATCTGGCTCGAAATTTGCAGTTGTTTTTTACTTTCGATGACAACATCTTAAAGAAAAATGCATTAAATTCAAAAGCATGAGGCAAGTATTGGTTCAACGCTATTTTAAGTATAAGGTCCATATTTAAATTTATTTTTAATTAATTAATTAATTTACTTTATAATCGTGGTCTTTATTATTCAATGTCTTAAATTAATATTTAAAATTATTATGCTATTATGTTATTTTGGCGAACCTTCCTTTCGTTTCACTAGGCGCAAACTGACTGCCCGACGCTCGGATATATCGATCAGTCTTCACTTATCGATATATCGAGATCTGTCACTATATAACACTAGCTTTAAGTGTTGCACAGGTTATTAAGGGGTTGGCGGGTACACTAAGCGGTTACATTCGAATTCAAAATAATTCACATTTTACATTCGGCCGACCTGACTACAGATCGACCTCGATCTAGGAACACATAGCTACTGTATCACTTAAATTACTTATCCAATGCTTAAGTCTAGCGGGTTCTAAAACACTACGAAAAGGTAGCTGTGTCAGCTGGCAATCATCAATGTCAACTATTTCATATCTGTCATTGTCAAACACACGGTTGACTTTGTATGGTCCTCGATATTTTGGAGCAAACTTCTTATTAACTCCTGGCGTGGTATCTACGCTACGTATGGCAACATAATCACCTACTTGAAACACTATAGGAGCTCTATGCCTCTTAGCATACAGTTGCTCATTCCTTGCTTGTGAACGTACGATACTGACTCCTGCTTGATTACGCATTGTCTTCAAATCTCTAGGTTTCCCTCTCAATTTATTCTCCAAGTATTCTGATAGTTCATCTACGATGGGTCCTTTCTGAGTTACTCCAAATAAAAGCATACTAGGGGTCTCTTCGGTACTGCTATGAATGGAGTTGTTGATAGCGTACTCAACCTTGTTCATCAATTTATACCAATCTGCTTGTCTAAGGGGCTCTGATATTTTTCCTAGCATGGGGGTAAGGACACGATTAACTCGCTCTACTTGGCCATTTGCCTGCGGTGCTCCTGTGGCCACTTTGATATGCTCTATATCACGCTCTTGCAAGAAGGTAACAAACTCTAAAGATGTGAAACAAGTGCCACGGTCAGATATTATTCTCCTAGGACGACTGTAAAATTCAAAATATTTACTCAATGCATCTTTAGCTTCACGGGTACTTGTACTGTTAACAGGAAAGAGCTTTACGAACTTTGTAAACGCATCAATAATTACAAGGAGGTGCTTTCTCTTCGAGCTTATACTCGGTAAAGGACCTAAGTGGTCTATATGGAGTGTGTGAAACGGTACACAAGGCTTTGGAATACTATGGAGTGTTCGATTGTGGATGGTTTTCGGAACCGAGTGTAGTATGCAAGGTAAACAGTTTCTTATAAATTTCTCTACCTTACTCCGCATAGAAGGGAACCAATACGTTTTTCTCAATTCATTTACACATTTCTCTGTCGCTAAGTGACCTAGTTTCTCATGGGACAACCTAATCAATTGTTCTTCTATTCTACTAGTTGCATATAAGCGTAATGTGTTGTCTTTCTCTTTTTTATAAATTACCCCGTCCAATAACTCAAAGTCATTCAGACTTCCGTTCTCTAATGATTCTCTGATTTTAGTTAATTCCTTATCTCTCATCTGCTCAGTTTGAAGTATCAAATCTATATCTTCCGGAGTTGCGCCTACTACACCAACTAATGGTAGCGATTCTAAAAAGGTTTGCTCTAAGAACTCTAATTCTCTTGTCTCGTCTTCTTCCAATTCAATATTACAACCTCCCCGGGGCTCTTTCACACCGTCCGTATCACAATAGACATTATTCCCACTGTAATGGTTTTCATCTGTTATTCCATTCCCATTATATGTCTCTATATCATTATCGGATTCACTTTTGCCTTGCCGGGATTTTACACTTCCAAGTTCATCTTTATCTATACCCTCTCTAGTCATATCTATATTGTTATCCATAAGGTTCTCTCCAGGGTTTATTATCCCATTCTCCTTACAATCTCCAGCTCTACAGTTATTCGTATAGTCAGCTCTATGCTTACCTACATACCCACTCCTACTGTTATACATGAACTCAGGTCTTCTGTTTTTTCTGTGCTCCACTCTATGATCTATTTGCTCAGCGCTACGGATTTCTCTACACTCATCTCTATGCTTTTCAGTACATTCTGCTCTATGGTACCCTTTACACTCTCTTCTACGGATCTCTAACGGCTCATCTCTATACCTTTCAGCTCTATGGTTCTCTACATGTTCTTCTCTACGGTTCTCTAGCGGGTCCACTCTATGCATTTCAGCTCTACGGTTCTCTATGGGTCTAGCTCTATGGTTTTCTACACGGTCAGATCTAAAGGTCTCAAGTGGTTTTTTCTCCTCTTCTTCAAGTGTCTCCAATAATTGTGTCTGCCTACTCAACGCATCTACATGTGACATATTAATACCAGGTCTATGTTCTATAGAGAAGTCATAATTTTCCAATTCCAGTGACCATCGAGCTATTTTTGGATTAATCGCTTTTCTGCTAAGCGTTTGCACCAATGAATTACAGTCCGTTATTATTTTAAAGGATCTGTGCTCTAGGTATACTCGAAAACGACGCAACGCATTTATAATAGCAAGGGTTTCCAGTTCAAAACTGTGGTAACGCGATTCAGCTGTTGTTGTTTTTCCGGAGTAAAACGAAACTGGGTGCATCTTGCTATCATCCTGTCTTTGTAATAATACTGCTCCGAACCCATGCGAACTAGCATCTGTATGTAATTCTGTTTCCCTATCTGGGTTAAAGATGGCCAGGACTGGAGGGTTTGCTAAAGCAGTCTTCAAGGTGTTAAAAGCCAGTAATTGCTCATCGTTAAGTGGGAAAGGGCCACCCTGCTTTAACAATTCGGTTAAGGGTTTTGCTATGCGAGCAAAGGACAGCACAAAACGTCGGAAATAAGAGAAAAAGCCAAGACATGAGTGAAGTGTCTGAACGGATTGAGGCACCGGAAAACTTCTTAACGCTTCTAAGTGAGACTCACTAGGTACTATTCCATGTAGGTCCACTTTGTAACCCAAAAACTCACAGTCTTTCTTCATGTTGATCTCTAAATTATGCTCACTGATGCGGTCCAATAACTTTCTCAAAATTTCCAGATGCTCCTCTACGTTCTTAGTCGCAACTACTATATCATCCATGTACACCACTACGCTCTTATTCTTGATAAAGTCAGCAAGTATTTCTGAAATGAATCTCTGGAAAATTGCAGAACCGTTTTTTAGTCCAAAGGGCATTCTTAGATATTCGAAATGTCCTTGAGGGGTCACAAATGCAGTGTATTGTACACTATTCTCATCAACTCCTATTTGATGGAAACCGCTTTTAAAATCTATTATGGAAAAACAACATTTCCCTTCCAAATACTCTAGGCAGTCTTCTATAAGGGGTAACGGAAAATTATCCTTAATAATACGTTTGTTCATTCCGCGATAATCAACACACATACGGATTTCTCCTAACTTCTTCTTCACAAGCACCACGGGGGAGGCAT